>JANHFN010001883.1:36929-57111 GCA_032468175.1 Toxicocalamus goodenoughensis
GCGGCCGCATTCTGGACTAACTGTAGCCTCCGGATGCACCTCAATGGCAGCCCCATGTAGAGGGAATTACAGTAGTCATTTAATATGATTTTATATGTGTGTATATATATATATATATATACATATGTATGTATGTATGTATGTATGTGTATGTATGTATGTATGTATGTATGTATGTATGTATGTATGTATGTATGTAAATAGTTCACATAAACACCTTCATTTGGGAATGGATTTCAGCTGAAAACCTTAATGTAACAAAGAGAAGAACTTAACCATTATAGTCCTTTAGTGATTGCCTCAGACAGGTGACTGTTCACATTTATGACTATGATAAAAAAATAGCTTTGTGACCAATGCCTGCATACAGGATGGCTGCAGCATGTCTCTCAGTCATGTGTTTGCTATTACAGTTAATTTATACATACTCTGTGTAAATTCATAAGCACAGACATGGTCACATGATTTTTATGCTTCACTTAATAACCAAGTTGCCAATACCAATTGTCATTACTAAACAATACAAGTATTTATTTCTAAACCCCCTTTTGGGTAGACTGAAATTACCTTAAATTCAGGATCACCTGTCTTTCCCATTGATTCAGTAGACAGGAAATCTAATCAGCATTATACAGCTTCATAGGTTAAGCGCAGAAGGTTATCTTGAAAGCCCTAAAAAATCTGGTAGCATTTGACTATGTCAGAATTTCTTTAAACTTCTTTTACAAGGTTATCAAAAATTAACTACAAAGATAATCCATATGTAGCAATTTATGCTGCTAAAATTATACTATGTAGTAGAATTTCTAGATTATGCTGGAATTGGTATTAGTTGCCTAAACTTTATTCTTAAGGCTATGCTTAACCAGACAACTTTTTCTAATAGGAAATTTTGGAAGAAATTATGAAAATCAATCAGTAATTTTTCATAATGAATTCTGTTACTGATGTATTATCCATATGTTCTATGGCACATAAATTTATGAAACAAAGAATTGATTTGCCAGATATCACAAATCACTGGAAAACTAATGGGTGTCTTTCATTAGATGATATAAATAATCTGCTTGAAAATTCAGTAGCATATTTTGAAAACCCTATAGTGAAGATTAAATATAACCTTGTTCAGCATTTATTAGGAATGCTATGAATATTTCTCCTCAATGTTTATTTTCATCTTTAGAAATGTTGTTATGGATAGAAGATACAGTAGGACAGCTGTCTTTCTTGTATTTCCCCTTAAAATTACATACATATTCATGTTCATATGTATGTATACTCCAAAGTGTGAATTTGTTTTTTATTTGCCTTGTTTTCCCCCTCACCTACTAACCTCAGCTTATTTTAGTTTTTAACTCTACTACTTGTTTAGTTTTTAGTTTTTTATGTTTTTTAATTAAAAGAGACATAAGAATATATTTGGCCTGGCAAATTCCAAGGAAGCATCAGAAAGTACTATGTTAGTCATTGCTTCCTTAGAATAAATTAAACTTAGTGGAACCTGCCTCTGCAAATACCATAGTTGTAAGAGCAGTTGGAAATAATTGAAAAATGGAGAATCCCCCTAATGTCAAATCAAATAAATGCTCTTTGTAGATTAGATTGTTGCCTTTTTACTCCATGTCAGTAACTAAGATGAACAATTGATGTACAGAATTTGTAAATTATATTTGTGCGGATTTTTCTATTGGCTTTCTCATTGCCTTTATTGCAAAGCTGTTTCTTAAAAGATGGCAGACAAAGTTAATCACCCACTTTCTTCACAGGCAGCCCAGTCATGATGGGTCACCATCCCCATTAATGTCAACTGTAAAACCTTTACGGGAGCTATCCTCCTTGGAAGCTGTGATTGACATTAAGCCTGAACCAGATGATCTCATTGATGAAGATCTGAATTTTATACAGGAGAATCGGTTACTTCGGAAGAAGCCTCTGGTTACAGTAACATACGGCTCTTCACGACCAACAGCTGAAATCTACCGTCCACCCGCTAGTCGAAATGCTGAAGGCAGTGTTCACTTGCAGAGGTTGCCACAGTCAGGCAACCTGCAGACTGGCAAGCAGCTTAATGTACAGGGTGATAGGTCACAAGAAACCATCCACCTTTGTGATCCAGATGTATTTGACTGCTTGGCCGAGAGTTACCAGCCCCCTTCAAAAGGGAACGCTGATAAAATTAGCAGTGAGGTAAGTATGTGAGTCCAAGCTATGCCAGTATTTAACATGTACTCAACAAACAGAGATCTCCATGGATACCTGAGGTCTTCTGTTCTAAACATAGCAATGTTGGTCAAAAATATCTCATGACTGGCATGTAAACTTTGTGGCATCTAGGCTCTAGTTGCTTTATGGATTAGAGGTGAAAACTGTCTGTGGGGTATGTGTTTTTAGTCTAAAACAAATAGATGTTGTAATTTTATTATTCTAGCCATTGGCTTGGTTGGGACCAATGCTTTTACAATTCCAGCATGACAAATTCTGCTGAATTCTGCTAAATCAAATGGTTTCATACATTCTGCCATTAGGAAATGCTTTCCATGATAATCTTCTCCTATAAGACCATGGAGTACAATCAGTCAAGAATGGACAATTCTTACCCAGTGTGATATATATAATTAGAGTTTTAAACTCTTGTTGGGTCTCTTATTATTTTTGTGCACTGCTGCATTCCACTATTCGTGTAAGTGGTTCAGTTGTCTACATAGCCAAGAAGCCTTATGAATCACTGTTTCTCAGCCTACCTCACAGGGTTGTTGTGAGGATAAAATGGAATCTTGCACATCATATTGATGCTTTAGATGGGAAGTATAATACATATTAAAACTAAGCATAGCTGCCATTCCTGTTTGAATGGAAAATGTGCTACTGAACATTGCCAGCCAGGTATATGAAAAATATTCCAGAGTAGTCGGGAAACCATTATTTCTTCAAGCACATATATCTGACAGTTCCAGAAGTATCCCAAAAATTATCTAAAGAATTCTGGTCCTAAATCAGATAGCTTGAGAGGGAGACAAGAAAGGGGGATGCTAGCTTAATCTAACATGGCAAGGGTTCAAAGCCTGAGGATGTCCCCAAGAAGACCTTTTCTTACAATCTCAGAAGATATGAGGTAGGAAAAGAGTTTCTTCTCATGATTTTAATAATAAAAATGGCTAATAATAAATGGCTTCATCATAGCCTCAGAAACAGACTAAAAGTGAGTGGAACTGTAATTTAACTCCTGTGACCAGTCCCATCATTATGGGCTAGCTGAAGTATCAAACCTATTACGGTGATTCAAATTGGGATATAACTAAAGCATGCATCACCATCTCAAGAAACAGGTGTAGTTGGTATTCTAGTTTGGTCCACAAATTTCATTGGTTATTGATCTATTCCAGCTTTAGTTTCAGGCTTTAGCTTAAATAGTATGGGGCTGACTTTTCTTAGAGGCTATTCCTCTACATATAAAATTGAATTTGTCTACATATTTATTCATATTGTATATTTGTTTATCTGTGCAATATCTTTAATTTCTAAGGCATTTCCATTCACAGAGATGCAATTGTTAAACTGTGGAATTAATATGAGAAAGGTGCATCAGCTTTGGGTTTGAAGCTTCCATCTCAGTTTGCTTTATTTCATGGGTATTTTTAATTAGGGTCTCCTAGTTGATACTTGTGTGCTAATGTCTACTGTGTATTTTCTGGTTGCTGATTGTTGCCATTTACAATCTGTACTTTGCCTTATTTTTCTGTCATATATTTTCATCTTTGTACATCAGGTTGAAACACTGAGAAACCTAAAAATTAATAAATGATATTCATCTCTTGATCCCCTTGCCTCTCCCTTTCTAATGTTTCTTCCTCTATCAAATTTAGATTTTAAACCTTTTGGGCCTTTTACAAAAGTCATCCAGTACATAATGTCATATTCTCAAATGTTCCCATTGGATAGTCCATGATGGGACTGTAAGTACTCCAGAGTAGAAGTCCCCTCCCCACAAAATTTAATAACCAAATCATGTGAGAGTGGTTCTTTTTATTTTTCTCACTTAAAATCCTGTGAGGTTTTACTAATATTTAACATGTTTTTTAAGTGTGTGGGGTCTTTCAGAGGTTTTATGAAAGAGGGTTATATGGTCAAAGATATCCCCAAACACTGCATTGCTAACAGCTGTCTTCTATGGAAATCCTAAAAACATTTGATACCAGTGTAGTTTCACATAAAGGAAAAAATTGGAACTGCTGATTTATTTGGAAAGGAACTACTTGTGAGTCTACTGTGTGATCTGTCAGGTTGTCAGGTTTCACTTGTTATAGATGGGGTAATATGTTTTTTAGGAATCAAATTTCATTGTTGTAGGAATGGAATTCTAGCACAAAATACAAACAGCAGCACTTTGTTGATAAAATATATAATTTTTTTCAAAACAAATTCTCTTAATAGTATTTATCAAAGCAAGTTAACCTCATATTGTTTTGGTCTGCCAGAATGATAATTATTTCTGCCTTTCCTGAATTAAGGATATACTGTTACTGAAGACTTCTATACCTGCTTGATGTATGACCAGAAGTCATCATATTCTTAAGTTTTTAGGAGGCATTAATAATGGATAAATTATTAGGATATTGGTAGAGCTTTTTACGATAACTGAAATCATATATTTAATACTGAATAGAGTTCACAACACTGATTTTGAATTTGAGAATTAGTTAGCTTTTTTTTTTAGAAAAGAACATTTCTAGCCCTTTGGTTTGTTAATATATACATGTAAATATTTGAAATATGCTAGAGAGAAGATTTTCGGCATGATATGTGGGATTCTGATCTAAAAACTTGCTATGTAAGCTGCATTTTATGATTCATATACAAAAGCACACATACAATCTTTTGCTGGCTCTTGTCTTTCCTAATTTTTATCTTTTATTCTCTCCATTATAACTTTTTAAAGGCAGATAATAAATCATCCGCTCAGATTTCTGGGAATTTTGAAACCCTACATAAAATTCAAATCTATTTGAATGTTATCTTATTGTCATTGTAGATATTTTGAGTATCTGCATTTTTAAATATTTGATATGAGTTATCACTAAACATTTCTTATTTGTGTTTCAGTCTTTAAATATGTAACATCATCCCCAGCACTGAGCACCACATTGACAGTACTTGACTTTAAGCAATACTGATTGTGATTAGTTTGAATGAGGACGACTCATTCAAATTCTTATTCAAATCCTGTTCTACAAATATAGTGATCAATCTTATCTTGGCTGAACATTACGTCTCTCCTCAGTATACTGCATTGTTCTGCTATAGAGATAAAATGCAGAAATTATATATATATGCTTATATTAATTCCTTAAAGAAAAAAGGAGATATAAATGTGCTGAATGTTGAAAGTCCAGCACAGTAATGTTGTATGCCAAAAGATAAGATGAAATAACCTTCATTGTCATTTTTTTTACTGTGAGCACAGTGTCACACATTAAAAATGAAATTCCTGTCCATATTATTGCCTTAAAATCTGGAAAGATAAAACAGCAGAAAAGAAAGAGTTAATGGAAAGATGATATAATTTGTCCTCTTGCCAATTATTTGGCATTGTTTTGATTATAAGCTGTGATATATCAAAGCATAGGATAGAGAATTGAACTAATTGATCTACAGGGAATTATTCTAAGGCTTTAAAACAAAATTGTTGCCCTCCAGATGCATCCAACTAAAATATCCATAATTGCTTGAATGTATGTTCAGACTAGAGTTGGACAACAATACTTAATAAGTTGAATCCCAAAGATGCTTTTTCAAAAGGCAACTGGACTTTCTTTGTTTTTCCTCAAAGACATTTTGCTTCTCATCCAAGAAGCTTCTTCAGTTCTGAAAGATAATCAGTTCTTTGATTCAAAAGACAACTGGACTTTGACGGTCCAGTTGCCTTTTGAAAAAGCACATTTGAGATAATCATGACCTGGATGACTTAGAATCTCCATAGATAAAAGTTGAATAAAAAATATTAATGGAAAACTAGTGCTAGAATATCGAGTAATGCATCTGTCAATCTGTATGTTCTTTCATTTCGATATTTTGTATGGAAGCAACATTAGGAAGGATGGGGATATAAAATAAACATATAGAATCTGTATTCCAAATGTGAAGTGATTATTCTCCTGAATAAGAAAATTTCATTTTATATGCTACCTTGGGATAGAATACATGACAATAGAAATAGAATAGAAATATTTATCTGAACAAAATCAATAAACATCCCCCAATATAATCTAGTTTTCACTATTTTTACTCTACTCTTACTCTATTGCTTGTGCAAAACAAAGCTAGAATTTTTCCCCCCTCTTCAAAATAAATAAATAAATGGAAGTTTGGACACAGCTTTACTCTGTCCAAATCTGATTATATTGTTATATTTATAATTTGCTTAAAACAAAGGAGCTTGGTTCTCTAAAATCTGCTTCTTCTTCGCATGTTTATAATTTATAAAGTACTATCCAGACTTTTATTACTTGATCAGGGCAATAGCCTTCTTGATGGTGTTTACCACTGTTTTTTTAAAAGGAAACAAAATTTAAGCCAAGGTTACATATAACTCATCAGCACTCTTACCCCAGAAAATCCTCACAATGAGGTGGAGAGGCAAAAAAAAAAATCAGCTATTTCTGCATTTTGGAGTTCCCAAGGTGCAAAAATATTTTTAGCCTTACAGATATTAAAGGCAAATGTTTAAGATTCTTTAAAACTTTTGAAGTCTTTCAAAGTTCGCCATGATTCCACCAGCTTTTGGAGAGCAGCTGTCAACGTGCTAAACACAGTTTTATGAGGGAGCCAACATCCCATTACATGCTGCAATCAATGTGAAAGTAAAGCCTCTATTGCTTATTCCATTATATTTTAAAAATTGGATTGGATTCTTGATTTTTTTCTTGTTCTTGAATCTTCTGTTGGCATCTTGAAAAGGTTGCTTAAATATATTAGTTTGGTTTTATCGTATTTTTATTGTTTTAAGCTACTTTGTGCTCTTTATGTCTATAGTAAATGTATAATAATCTCTCCCTCCCTTCCTCTCCATACATACATACCCAATTGCACACATATGAAAACATACTTAAACAGACACTATTGTCTACTATGTATCTCCCTAAAACTGCTCTCCAGAACATATTGTGTGATATTCTTTCGTTTTGTCCTGCTGTATGGATTCCTTAGTAGTTTGCAGAAAGGAAATAAAAAGGAAAGAAATAAAAAGTGCTTGACTTGTGAAAAATCAGGAATTCTTTTACATAAATCTTCAAAGTATAATTTACATGGAAGTTACCCTGGCCTGGAAATACATTCACTGATAGATCAGATTTATCAAATAAAATATTATCCTATTACCTGCAGGAAGAAACATTGAGGAAGAGAAAACTTCCAGTTGTAAGTTCAGTAGTCAAAGTGAAACGGTTCAGTAATGATGGAGAGGAAGAAGAAGAGGAAGATGACTATGATCTGCGACTGGGAGGCATTTCAAGTAGTGTGTCTGTGCCTGCAAAACCTGAAAGAAGGTACTGATTTCTTTTTTAAAAAATACATATTTTTGAATTATACAATTAATAATTAATTAATATATAATTATATTTATATGATGGTAGCTTTATTTTAGACAGGAATAAAGTCTGGGTAGGCTTCTGGTATGAATCTGTAGATTTAGATTCATATATTCTGCAAAAAACAGGTTTCTGTCTATACTAGATTTTGTTGATAATAGTTTTGAGGCCCAGTTGATAAAATGACTGTGAAATGTAGCATACTTTACAAGGTTGAGAGACTGAGTTGGGTGACTATTAATGTATCTCCATGGATTTCCATCCTTTTTTTTTAAATGAAATGTGGCAAAAATTAAATATGTCAGAAAAATGGTATTACTTTAACACCTTTCTATCTGTCTTATTTCGATCATCTAGGCCTTCACTGCCACCTTCCAAACAAGCTAATAAGAATTTAATATTGAAAGCTATATCCGAAGCTCAGGAATCAGTGACAAAGACAACTAATTATGCTACAGGTAGATCAATTTGTGAATGATTTCTATGCAAGTGTGAATGTAGAATGATACTTTCCACATCCGGTGAAAAGATAACTTAGAGCAAAATGAGTTAGTTTTTATTAGAGTGATACAGGATTTTTGCTGCAGCAGATTAACGTGACCATCCTTTTGAATTTTTTTTAGACCATATCTCTTATCCATATTAGCTCTTTTACAAGCAAAAAATTGCTTGTAAGTTGGCATAAAGCAAATGCGACCAAAGCCCGATTTGTTACATAGAAACAATTGTTCAAGTTTGATATATAATAGATTAATAGAACATTTTTTCAGAAAAGTATTTAAGTTAAAGCTGATGAAACCTATATTGATTATGACTTACATTTCCCAGATTCTTTGGTCATAAAAATTAAACTTTTACAATTTCAATATAAGTTCCTAGTGCTGATCTATTCTCAAATCTTCAATATATAATTTATAAGTTGGTTGTCCACTTTTGACCAAAGATTCTCAAAAGTTACTTGCAGTTTAAAGAACCAAATTGCAGTGGCAAAGATAATTAAGGTTGTCTAGAGGAAAGCCCTCTGAGGCCTTTGAAAAGATGACCATGTGTTTTAGTTCTGCAAACTGGCTGGGAGATTTTTTTTTCTTTTCCACATGTTATATTTTTTTATTTTCTTTCTTATTACCTTTCTACCTTTTTTCACTATTAAGCAGCCTCTCTCAGTCTTACCAACTGACCTTGATAAGAAACTCTCAAAACCAGATTTAAGTCTGTTTGGAATTAATCTAACCTCTCTTTTGTTAGTAAAGCAGAGTATTTCTATAAAGGTTATCTCCATAAATCAATTAGTATGCTGTGTGAACAGTGGCATTTCCTAGTAATCCCTGCCTGCTTAGCCAATAATGAGGGATGCTGGGTCAAAATTGCAAATTACATGAATGATTCCACAGCACAAGGGATATGCGCACATTGGATAGCCCAATCTTTTATACTGAAAATTCAGAGTATCTTGAAAATAGTAGTCTTCCTAGTTAAGAACTGTATTTTTGGGTTAAATTTAGCAGAATTTTTTAAAAGATCACAATTTGGGATAAAATACCTGTCATTGTTTGCTTCTTTGTATAACATATTGTTTTGGTTTATGGAAAGTCCCACCAAAGCAGACAGTTCCTGTGGCTCCCAGAACTCGAACTTCCCATGAAGAAGTCCTCCTTGAAGTAATTCATGGGCAGAATCAGCCAAGCAGAGTGAACTCTCAGATACAAGAAGAAGAGCCAAGAGAACAGACATTAGGAAGAATTCCAGGTAGTATTGGATATGGCACCATAGGCTCAAGTGATCAGAAAGCTCAATTATACCTAGATAGTGAGATATGGTAGTAGAACCTTGTCTGATGCACTCTTTAAAGGAAGATATTTCAACCTTTTTCTCACATCCAGAATAATTCACCTGTACTCAGATAAGCAGAATCCAAATGGATTTTATATTGGAGGATATAAAAGAAGCTTCTTTAGATCTCAAAAATCCATGTGATCTAGCATGTTGTTTCTCATTGCAGAGCATCACTGTTCTGAGATAGTTCATCAATACAATTTTAAGACAACCCACTTCCCTTCTCCTGATAACATTTCTGCGCATGGAAATGGAGTAGGAAGGAAATGAGTTTGTACTGTATGTCAGTAGTCCCCAACCATTTTAGCTCTGTACCTGCAGTGTGGGGAGGGAGGGAGTGGTTTCATGCATGCAAACTAATCCTGTACATGTGCAAATTAACTTTGTGCACTTGCCCGCTGCTTCTGCACCTCGTTTCCCAATGGGCAGCCAACCATTACCAGTCCATGGCCTTGCAATTGGTGATCCTTGCCATATGTTTAAGGGAACCAATCTGATTCATAGGAATTGAGAGATGCAATTATTTCATTTTGATTATTTTCAGTTTTAAAGTACAATTCTTGTCTTGAAAAATAAATGCAAAATATGTTTATTAAGGAATGGTCTATGTGAAAATAAATATTTTTTGCCAGATTTATTTAAAATTATAGTTTATATGAAAGGTAGAATCGTGTAAAGCTAATGTGGTCCAGAAATACACTGATTCATGTGCTTTTATTGTAAATTTGATTAGGCTGCTCCATGAATTTATCTAGTCTTTTTAAAAAAATCTTTAAAAAATCAGTCCTAAATTTTGTGAGATGCAGTTATGAAAATAGAGATAGAATGCAAGCCTAATGGCTACATTCAACTTCCTACCAAATAGAATTTGGGAGAGATTTTGTTCAAACAGTCTGAAAGAGATAGAAGCAGAAAATGTTGAATTAAAAAAGTTCCCCAAAATGGAGAAAGTTATTTCAGTGTTGTTCCCAAAATTGAATTGAAGAGGAAGGAAACTTCATTTGAATTCTTAATTTATTGTAGGAAGCCAACAGAGGCAACTCTTTTCCCGTCTCCAGATTGAGCCGGGCACTGAAGATATATTACAAAAAACTGAAGGTTAGTTGTGGCTGGTATTTTTAAGTATTATCTTATATTTTAATACTCTTAGCAAAAACTAAATTTATTTTCTGATTTTTTTTAGTAAATAAAATTTCTGCTGCAGCAGGAATTGCCAGTCCGACTTCTTATGAGATTTTTTTTTAATATAGGCTTTGCAGCATATTGTTTCTGTTGGGCTTTGCTATTATGTATACTTACTATTTCTTAGGGCTCCTGTGTTAAAAAGCTGCCAAGGCCAGTATACAAGCTGCAGAATCATTGGTTGTTTGAATAGCTTTGTCTGCTCAGCAGAGAGTAGTTTGCCATTTTTTAATGATCAGTAGTCATGATTTATCTTCATTGAGTAGCTTCATGCTTACTCTCCATTTACAGTATGTTGTTGATTTCAAAGCAGTATGAGACATTTGCCATTTTCTCTGGTTTAGATTATTATGACTTGGAATCAGTGATCCACACAGATACAAGATCATTTATTTTGAAGAAACCCAAGCTGTCTGAGGAGGTCACCATACCCAGAAACCTGGAAGTGGGAAGCAGAACTACAGATGCCTTACAAGCACTTTCAGGACGGCTCATTCAGACACGGTAAAAAAAACCAACCCCACTCCTTTTAGTCCTTTTAGAGAGATAAACTTGGAACTAGGCGCATTCATACAGTGTATCTAAATAGTGAAATTGGTCTTTGCTTGCCTTAACTGTGAAAGTAGCCTGCTTTATATAGAGACAAAGCAGATTGCAGTAGACTTATTTCATATGTTTCCTTAAGCCCCTGATTTGTCTATGTCAATAATTCGCATACTATAGTGTGTTGCACAAAATGAATGCTAGGCTCCAGAACTAAGGACTTTGGGTTATGGCTTGTACTGTGGACACAATGAAATACTTTCCATCTCTTCTCATTCTGAGCCATGGTGACGCAGGGGTTAGAGTGCAATACTGCAGGCTACTTCTGCTGACTGCAATTTGGCAGTTCAAATCTCACCAGGCTCAAGGTTGACTCAGGCTTCCATCCTTCCCAGGTGGGTAAAGTGAGGAGCCAAATTATTGGGGCCAATATGCTGACTCTGTAAACCACTTAGAGAAGGCTGTAAACCATTGTAAATCAGTATATAAATCTAAGTGCTATTGCTATTCTGTAGCTAAGAAGAATTTTCTGCCCTCAGAGTAGGTACTTGGATGGTTGGCTATTCAAATATTGCTACCAGTCATAACTTTCCTAGTCAAGAAGCACACTCAGAACAAAATTATGAAGAGCAGATAGATTTCCTTCTTTGCACAAACTAAGGATATGAGACACAAGTGTCATTTCCTCTTTAAGGGTATTGTACATTTTGAGGGAGAAGTGATTTAATCTGTGAAATCTTTTAGGTCTTAAAAATAATTTATAAATAATTATGCTGTATTGATTGTTATTAATTATGTTTTATTGATTTTATGTCATCAAGTAATCTTCAACTTGAATTGTTGGCATCAATTACCATTCCTTTGTTCTTGTTTTAGTAACTTAAACAATTTTTATTGTTTTATTATAGAGAGCAGCTTATGTTGTCAGAGAAGCCTGCTAGTCCCAAGTTTATAGTCACTTTGGATGGAGTCCCCAGCCCTCCGGGGTACTTATCCGATCAAGAGGAGGAGGAATTGAATCTTATGGAGGGAGTTAGGCCTATTCCATCCAAACCAACAGGGAGCAAGGGATTAAGAAACCTTCGCACACAACAGATGCACATTATATCCAGACAGCTGGACAGCACAGATGGTAACACTCTCATCCTCATTGATAAAGTCTTTATGGTATCTTGATTGCAAAATATCTTTGGGAAATTGAAAACTAAACTAGAGGCAGGAATTCAATGACTAACTTCTAAGCGAAATTTCTTAGGATATATATATATATTTTTACAGAACATTTTAAGTCTAAAAGAACGTAGATTTCATTCATCTACTCTGCTTGAAACTAATTAGGGAACAGCACTGGAAAGAGAGGATGACCTGCCCCTTGCTGAAAGGGGATTGAAAGCCTAAGGCCAGTCCTTGTTTCTATACTCCTTATCTCAAGAATTAACTAGCAAGATCTTGTTATTGCCTAAGCTCTGGATGTCTTTGAATGCCAGATCTGTCTGTAATAAATCTCTTCTCATCCTTAACCTCATTGTGGATGAACACACATCTGCTTCTATTACTGAGACTTGCACTGGCAAGGGTTTTGCCTAGCCAGGTTTCAGCGGTTGCATCAGCCACAAATCCATGCTAGAGGAGGAGGAATGGATTATCATCAGGATTCTCTGCAGATGATAAGATACATTGTCCTGCAGATAACTGAGTTAAGCTTTAGGGACAAGCTAGGATTGCTACTGTTTACTAACTTCCCTGCTGTGCGCCTTCTTCCCTATCTAAGTTGCTTAGGTGCATCATCAGGATTATAACTGCAACTCCCTAGACTTCTGACCTTGGGATAATTCAAATTGAGTTTATTAGGAAGTGATGATGCAGTTCATGAATTCCATGACCACCATGACAATCATGAATTTGTTCTTGGAATTAATGGGCCCAACACCCACATATATTAGATCTGTTTTTTATCTGAGCAACTGAACCTGATCTGATGTGGGGGAATTTTCCATCAGTTCTTCTCATGTCAGTTTACTTGATGGGAGGTTATGATGGAATTTGTTGCTGCTATGGCTCTCTGCAAGGAGGAGGGATGTATTTGATAAGGTTATCCCAGATGCCTAATGGTCCCTGTTGATTTCCAAAGGGCACTTGGAAAGTTTTCCAAAGTGTTAATGGACAATTCCACTGAGTGGCTTGCTGACCCCTGGAATAAAAGGTTAATTGTGATACCTGACAGGATTCTTCCTGAGTAGCCTCTCTATGATTATCGATCCAAGGAATTTCCTTGGTTTACCGAGGAACTCCAGGCCAGGGATATGGGACTGAAACTTCATTGGTGGTTCTGGTTGATGTTCTTGGGTGGAGCAAGGGAGAGGAATGTGACTCTTGTGATCCTGCTTGATCTCTCAGTAGATTTCATGGTATGGTATACTGGGCCCATTTCAAGAGATGGTGAGAGGCACTGTTTTGCAGTAGTTCTTTTTTCCCCCCAAGCAGTTAGTATCCTGCTTCAGGTTTCAATCACAAACAAAAATTTGCCTGAAGAATTTGTTTTTAATAGGAACAGGCAGAGTAGTCCAAATCCAAACCAGGGTTCCAAGAGCCAGATCAGTGTTGTCAGCCATCTAGAGGTCAGAAGTTCAAGGTTTCTTAAACCGGATTTATAGGAATCTTGCAAAAGAGATCAGACACTGTTTCCAGCAAAGAGAACGTAAATCAGAGCTGCTTCTTAAATCAGGTTGGAACCAATTGTCATTAATTAAGAGATTTACTCCCTTGCTTGGCAAATATCCTCATGGAAGTTTCTGCTCTGCTTTGTTCTCCTCTCTACTGACTGTGTATAAGAGCTAGGAGGTATCATCTGACTGCTCATCTGACTACTCATCTGACTGCTCTGGTTGTCCCAGTGGTGCATGTATTTGATCACCTTCATGTGATTCCTTGGCTTGGTATCTCCTGAGACATTTCATACGTTGAGCTAGATCAGCTTCTTCAGATTCAGACTGGGTCATGACAATTTCACTCAGTCAGTGATAAAGGGCAGAGAGAAGTCAAGTCTGCTGGAATAGGTTAGCCATCAGCCTGCGATGAAATATTATCAGTGTGCAGATGATACCCAGACATATATCTCTACTCCTGATTGAATAAGTATTGTGCCAGAAGACCTGGCCCTATGCCTAGAACCTGTAAGGACAAGGATAAAATGAATCCTAGCAAGATACAATGTCTGTGGGTTCTTGGGTTCTTAAGTTAGCTTTCTCCAGACATAGTCCATCGTGCCTCTTGATGTAATTTTATTCTCCCACACCAAGCTTGCTCACAATCTGGACATTCTCCTGAACTCATGGTCCCTGCTTGAAGAGCTAGTAGAGGTTATGTGTGTGGGGATGCACAATTACATCTTATGTATTAGAACCAGCCATTTCTGGAACAGGAACATTTGTTTTTGATCACTTTCTCTCTTGTCATCTCATGGCTAGGCTAGTGTAATTTGCATAGGGCTGCCCGACAATCATTCAGAACCTTCAGCTGGTTCAACATGTAGCAACCCGAGTAATAATGTACACATCCAGCATGTAACAGTTGTACCACAATGCTATGCTGATCAGTCAGCATAATTCAAGATACTGGTTATCTTTAAAGCCCTATGTAGCTCAGAGCTTAAATGTCTCCAAGACTACCTTTTTTGAGGAGTCATTGACGCTCTCTGAGTTGGTTATTTTCTTGCAGATGTTTCAATATCCAAACTTTGCAAATATTTCATTACCCAGCCAGTGCTTATCTGCACTGATGATGTTACTTAGTTTGGGTAATTAAATGTCTGCAAGAAAACAATCAAGTTTAGAAAGCGCCAAGGAACCCTCATTTCAAAGAGCCCTGGTGGTGCAGTGGTTAGAATGCAGTATTGCAAATTTAACTCTGTACACAGCCTGGAGTTTGATCCTGATGGGCTCAAGGTTGACTCAGTCTACTATCTTTCTGAGGTTGATAAAATGAGGACCCAGATTGTTGGGGGTAATATGCTGACATTGTAAACTGCTCAGAGTGTTGTAAAACACTATGGAGCAATATATAAGTCTAAGTGATTTTGCTATTGCTGTTTCAATCCTGAGCTATAAATATTCTCCTTTATTTGTACTACCTTATCTGAAATGAAACTGTCCATCTAGTAAGATCTAGAAGGAATCTAAACTTGAGTGAATGCCATCGACGGCGACTTGGTGTTTGAGGTTTTTCAAGGATGGCCCTTGGCCTCTGGAAGCCTTAGATGTTCAAATCTCCATCTCCATTTTTGAAGACTTCTGGAAACATGGTTGCTTGGAGAGACACTTGGAGTTTGTTGGCCTCCTGGGGCAAATTGGATAGGAATCACAACTAGATGAGCGAATTCTACTTTATTCTGGAGTTACAGTGTTGCCCAGTTTAACAAGGTCAAACTTTCCCACATAAAATTACAGGGACACTTGAAGATTCTACTTCTCAGATAGTGACACATCAGGGCCATGTGGTTTATTTTATGTTCCTTGCTTAATGACTCTTAATTGGTACCAGATTTTCCATTGCTGAAAGAGGTGGATGCTAGGCAAAGCATCACTTGACAAAATTGCTTAACAACAGAAGCTTCAGTAGTCCAGATTGCTTCTCCTCCTGACTCTCTCTTCTTCAACTCTCCCCATATATCTCCCTCCCCATCTCTGGTCTTTTGGCCATCCTATGTTTCACCATCCTGCTGCCATCTTTGTTGCCCTGTGCTCCACTGCCTCTACTACCCTGGTTTCCACTGCCCCTTTCATCTCTGTTGCCCTGCACTCTACCATTCCTAGCTGACCTCCATCTTCTTCCTCCTGAAGAGGTGGGCCTGGTCTGGCAAAGCAGCTGTTATGTGAGGCTTTTTTTCAAGCAGTTAGTGAATGAATGAATTTTACAACATGTACATAGCCGCCCATCTTTCTACCAATTCTGGCTGTTCTTGTGTCAGTCAATTTGAGAGTAAAATTGCGTAATGGCAAACTTATTCTGTCTTTGTGGATATTTCCACTTTTCTGAATTTCATTCTAAATTCTGTATATCTAAGTAGTTGTTTTGATCAAAACTCTCTTCTATAATCCCAATGTTTAACTTTGCTTCTTTGGCTATTACTCACAGTAGAGATGGAAGAAATAGGCATCTTACAGAAGTTGGAGAAAGTACCCGAGCGCTGCAAATACTGGCCTGCCTGCAAAAATGGAGATGAATGTGCCTTCCATCATCCTACACTGCCATGCAAGTAAGTGGCCCTGAACTTCTCAATGGAACTTCACCTAACTTGCCTTCCTAATTTTCAGGCACACAGGTTAGCGCAAAAGAAACTTGTTGCATCACCAGCACCAGTGAGAAGATGTTTGCTCTAAAACTGAATTTCATTACCATGAATCATGGCTGGAGCCAGTAGCTAAAAGGATAAACAGGGATTGGAGGACAATTGGTCATTACCTATATGTAGCTTCCAAAGTGCTATCAAGATGTTACCAAATATTTCTCATTATTAGGCATAAACAACTTGACTTGAATTGAAGGGTAGTCACTACTCCCAAAAAGGGGGATTTGCACTGTGAGTTTCACAGCATTACATCAGCAGAATAATAAGGCCAAAACAAGACTGGAAATTCTGGATGTAGAGTGTTAATTTCTTACCAGGAAAAGACGGGTGTTTATCTATTTATATTAGGCAATTTTTGCACATTCTAGTGATTTATTTGGTTATTTTATGCTATAGTTCTTACTCCTCATATTTAATTGATAGTTGTGGAAACAAACCTAGAGCTGTGCCAGGTTCTTGAAATTTAAAACAAGAGATAAATTTTTTTCCACTTTGACTCTCTTGCATTGTGGGAAGAGTTCAGATGAAACAAACACTATTTTGGCAATCAGTGCTGAGTGACCCTAACCCATTTGATGGAACTGTGGATATAAGGATAACTGCCACATTTTATAGAGCTTTATGCTAACATAGGAAATAAAGGAAACCTATTGCCCAAGAACTTATGGTCTAAATTTCAACAAAGAATTATCAGAGAGAAGAAGTAGGAGCAGCAAGATAGCAGGTTGTGTGGGGAGAAAGGCTTTTGCAATGATTTTTAATTGGGTAGAAGATAGAAGTTCAGACAGATTTTTATTTTTCTGTCAAAGCATTAATCATTAATTTTTCTCCATTTCTACGTTGGAAGGCTGGGGCAAAAATGCATAATGCTGTCATAGTGTGTGAGTGTGAGTATGTTTCCCTATCAACCTATTTCTAGGGAATTGCTGAAAAAAGCATCATAGCCTCTTTTACATAATTCTTACATTGAAATGTTTACAGATTTCTTTTTTTCTTCATTTTTCATGGTTGTAGCTCTTATGGTTCAGATTAGTGAACTTGCTCTCTATTTCTTAACCTGGGAAATTCATTAATTGTAAATGGTGAAGATTATTTTTTTTCACACATTGGTGAAGGACCTTATAATTGGGTACTTATTTATCAAATATTGAAACTGCCTATCTCCCTCAGAGGGACTATATAATATACAATATACAAATAACTTGAACAAAATCCAAAGCCCTTGGGAATCCTTTGGGCCTTTGGCAGTTTTTTGGGTCATTTGGGACGGGAGATTTTGCACATTCATGCACACATAGAACAACCAAAATATACATTTTGGTTTAACCTCTACATGTGAAAATGGTTTCTGCTACTTTGATTTTTTTTCCTGACTTCTGTTAAAATTTAATCAAAGTTTTTGGAGCTTGAGTTTTTTTTTAATCCTCACTTATCTCTTTCATGGCTTGACTTGAACCTGAAAACCCTATTCTCATGTTTTATGTAAAACTATATTCTGCATCAATAAACATAAGCAATTTTGAAAGGGTGCATCTTGGCAAGCTTGTTCTGAAGGAATAAGTATTTTGCATTCTTATTTCAGAGTCTTTCCAAACTGTAAGTTTGCTGACAAATGTTTATTCATCCATCCAAACTGTAAATATGATGCCAAATGCACCAAACCAGATTGTCCTTATACTCATGCCAGTCGACGAGCACCGCAACCACCTCCTAAACAAGGTAAGATTTTCTCAATATTTAAAAAAATGGGCTTTCTTAGAATATGCCAATGACAGCAAACTCAAAAACAAAGCCTCATAGTTGCATTGTCAAAATAAAACTGCCGCCTAAGAACAGCCACTAAATTCCAATTGGTTGTGAACTCTCTGGTCATATCTAGTATTGTCAAAGAGTGGAGGATGTGGGTCCCGTTCCAATGCGTTGATCATCAAATACTGATTATAATTTGGGATAGGGCATTAATGGGTACCCCTCTTTCTTCATTTCTGCGATGTGATGGGCTCAGCTTCAGTTCTCAACAAAAATTGCTCTGTATGCGCAGAATGCTAAGATTCCTCCCTTTCTAAAGCAATCTTGGGCATAGCATTATTAATGCCACTCTTTCTCATGACTTATTCATAAAACTAGCAGGAAATCTATTATTTTTTTACTGTTTGGAAATCACAGCAGTGCCTATTGAATTCCATCATGACCTCCTACCCTGCCAGTGGCTAGGGTCAAAATTCAGCAACTTCAGCTGTGTGATCTTCCATAATTATACATTGGGAATTGTAGGAGCCACCAATTAAAATTACATACCTATATGGCAATACTCGCAAGTCTTTAATTAAATATTTAATTAAATATCAAGCTTTGGAATAACTTAAGAATAGCTGTTTCTTTCTCATTAATTGGTTTAGCAGTTTCAGCTCCAGCCCCACCACCATCTTCTACCAGCCAGCTTTGCCGTTTTTTCCCTGCATGTAAGAAAATGGAATGTCCCTTTTACCATCCCAAAGTAAGTCTCGTAGATAGATTGTGTGTGTGTGTGTGTGTGTGTGTGTGTGTGTGTGTGTGTGTGTGTTTGCTGTCATGTTCTCAACGTATGGTAAACAATAAAGGCGGACCTCGACTTACAACAATTCATTTAGTGACAGTTCAAAGTTACAACATCCCTGGAAAAAACCGAACTATGTCCGTTTCTCACACTATGACCGATACAGCAACCGGTGGTTACGGGAACAAAATTCAGACGCTCGGCAGCTGACTCATATTTACGACCGTTTCGGTGTCCTGGGGTGGTGGTGCTGGTCATGTCATCCAAGCTCAACAAGTGCTTTGCTTAGCAATGAAAATTTCTGGTCTCAATGGTGGGGTCTGTACTGTGGCTCTTCTTATCTACCACCACTTTCTTTTGGCCAAAGGCTGGAGGGTTATATCAGCCCTGACTGTCTCCTTTCCCTGCAGGTCCTCAGCAACGCCCGCCTCTTCCTGGAGAACCTCATCAAGTAAGTGCCAGGCGCTCTTCCGCCCTCCAGGTTGGCCAGGAGAGCTCACCCCCTCCCCCCTTGGCCTCTTGCCCAGGAGGGGGTGTTCACGAGGGGGCCACGGAGGGCGACAGGGCCGCCCCTTCGCAAGGAATTGCCCTCGGGTGCCAAGTCAGTCTAGGCCTGGCAGGGAATCCATCAGACTCTACCATTGATACCTTGCCCTCAGCTTCAGCAAGGGGTGTGTGGGAGAGGTCCGGGTTAGGTCTCTGTAGCCCCTCTAGCAAAGGTGCTTTTTCAGACCAGATAAACTGCAGGAGCATAAATCCCTTCTCCACCAGGTAGTCCGAACTCCAGGTGCTTCTTGGATGAGAAGCGAAACATTGTCAAAGGGGGAAAAAAAAAGGAGGAAGTCCAATTTCCTTTTTGGAAAAAGCCCCTTTGGGGCAACCGTGATTTGAATGATGAAGAAATCCCCATCATCATCTAAGCACTGTAGATAGTAGTGAAGCTATTGGATAAAAGAACTTTGTCATTTTCTATTGTGTGCACACTGGCACATCTTAGAAATGAAATTCCCTTGCCTGTTTTCAAAAGGAAGTATATATATGTCTATCTATACACATATACACATACGTATACATATATATATGTTCTGTCCCACTGATAAGCACGAAGAAAGAAACCAAATTAACCAAGTAATTCCACAGAAAGCGAATGTCTTGTCT
>JANHFN010001883.1:57211-71828 GCA_032468175.1 Toxicocalamus goodenoughensis
GGGAGAGAAGTGGCTGAGCAAAGTTCGGAGGGGGGAGCGTTGGGTGATTATTATTTTTTTTGGTTCAAATTTTTTTTTCAGAGGGGAATATCATGCCTGGAAAGAGAAGAGACACGTGAAACATCAATCTGTATTTATATTTAAGTTTACAGAGTAAATATAATATGCAGGATTTTGGTAATGAAGGCTGGAATCTGTAAAGTAGAAATCAGCACCAGGAAACCAAAATGGCATTCTGTGTTTAGAAAAACAGCCAAACATAATAAGTAATAGCAATTTGTTAGCTTGTAACATCCTATGCAAAATTTCTCATTTGGTATTTTGTTATATAGGATCTTTCCTTTAAGACTCTATTTCCCATAAAATTTATATTTTTCAAATTCAGCATTTTGTTACTTCTAGTAGTACAATTTTGGGTTAAACTCTAGGATAGAGTTTTTGCATATTAGCATTTGCAGCTTCAGTGATGGCTTTCGCATGTGAATGCACAATCAGTGATGCCACAAATAGACGTTTCCATCAAATCCATTTTTTATCTGATTTAGGAGTTAAC
Source organism: Toxicocalamus goodenoughensis (assembly GCA_032468175.1). Taxonomy (NCBI): domain Eukaryota; kingdom Metazoa; phylum Chordata; class Lepidosauria; order Squamata; family Elapidae; genus Toxicocalamus; species Toxicocalamus goodenoughensis. Next base: position 57,765 of record JANHFN010001883.1, read on the forward strand.
TCTAAAAAAAAAACAGTAATAGAAATTTTCCAACTTTGGTTCAGTTGGCTTAGTTTAGATACTTGAACGATCTCATTGAGGAATTGCATAACTTTTAAAGAAAAAGCATATTCTAAATAAATTAAAACAAGCCAAATTTAATTCTTGCAAGCAATTTTTAAGCCTTTCATTTATCTTGTTAGCACTGCAGGTTTAATACACAGTGTACCAGAGTGGACTGCACATTCTACCACCCTAATCTTTCTGTACCACCACGTCATGCCTTGAAATGGACTCGAACACAAACTAGGTAACTAATTCTTTTTACTCTCTGTAATTACATGTCTTAATAGAACATGAAAAGGTACAGTCAGGCATAAAACCTATGTTCTTTATTGTTCGCTGAACAATGTGTATATTGAAACTTCAATTTTGACACATTTGAAAGATGATTTCTAGAGAATACTGTTTAAATGAGAGAATGCTTGCTAATTTTCTGTATTTGTCTTTCAGTGAATAATTCAGAGATCGCCATTCAATTTTTCTCATTGTTCTATGATGGTGGCAAGATGCTGGCTGATGGTACAAGATGCTGTAAAAGTTTACCACCTACTCTAGGCTTTGAATATGTATTGTTTCATAAAGTGAAATTGATTACACACTTGAAATATGTAATTTTCAACTGTTGTATATTTAATAACTGGTTTTACATATTTTTACTGTAAAATTGTCTGTAGGAAAGAGGAAATTTGCTTTAATTCTTAATTAAAATACCAAGGCAAGCATTTTGTTCTACATATATTGACGTACTGTCTTTTTTACTGCTGAAAAAGTAGACTTTTTGTTGAAAAAATAGGTCGTAAGCTATCTAGAATAGTTCATATATGCTTTTAGGAGAATGCCTTTTCTTGAAAGTTCTCTTTTCGTAGAAAATGACAGGCAGCATTCTCTTCTCCAACTCTTTTGACTTTTCATTTCTTTACTTAGTGACTATATTTAGAACAGAAATCAGTATGAAGGCTTAAAGCAATCCTTTTTCTCATGGAACTATATTTCAGATCAAGAGTTAAAACTGGATAATTAAGGTCCTCAGCAGCTATTCCAGGGACTGTATGATGCATAGATTGGCGCTCACTAATAGTATAGAAAAGGCTCCAACCTTGGTAATAGTATAGCTCATTGCTTGCCCTTACTTGTTTCCAAAAAAAAGCTCTCTCCAGTGTCCTAAAGGTACCAAATTGGCATACGTTTGCAATAAAGGTAGATTGTGATCAGCTATGTATACTGATATTTTTCAGAAATATGGTAGAAATGGTGATTTGTTGCAGAGGCTGTGTGAGTACACAGTCCTCCAAGCTATTGTAATCCCTTAGGTGCGATTTATCAAGAGCTCTACGTTGCATCCATACTCAGTTTTAGACATGAGTAATGAATGGTAATTCCCAGGAAAGATGGGACATGGTAAGGCCACTATAAAGGTATACATTCTATCAGGCTTATATAGCATGACAAAGTACACCTATCAGAAGTTTATGAAATCTCACCAGCCAAAATTCTGTTGGGGTTTTTGGTTATAGCATTAATTAATTAAAAGATTAAATGGTAACAATGTGTTTTAAATTACATCCTTTGCACCTTTTACTAGGCCAGGACATTGTGTGAAATTGTATTGTGTACCTTGTGTTCAATTGTTACTACCTAAATGTGAGATAGTTATTTTTTAATGTTTATAAAAATAATTTGGATTTTTAATTATTCTAAGTTGCCCAGTCACTTAGATGTTAATTAAATGAGCTTGAAGAACTCCACCCTACAAAAAGCATGTGGTTATTACTATTGAGTAACACCACAAGTTTGTAGATGTAAATCATATCCCGGTTAAAAGAACTATCCTTAGACCTCAGAAAAAAAAATGTCAATACATGTGAATCTGGAAAGGGTCACAAAAACATTATCATATATTCTGGTACCATCAGTCCAGTGTTAAGCAGTTAATATATAAATGAAGAAAATGCTATGCCATTGTTACGTGTTCAAATAGGTGTCCAATACAATCCACCCTAATACAAGATGTACAATATTCTGGGAAAGTTGTAGTCATCAGATTAATGTCAAAAATTTGCAGGCCATCATAAAAACAAATCCTGAAAAAGAATGTGTCTTGGAGGATACAACTGCTTTTCACTGCTACTTGTTTTAAACACACGTGGCTGATTGCACAGGACTGTGGAACAACATTCTGAATAGCTTGGACAAATGTAGATTGTTTTTGCATCAATGAGAAATTAATGTTTGAAAAAAAAATACATTTAACAAAAGAACCTCATCTGACCCACACAGTATAGTCATGGGAATATCAGGATTTGAGGCTTCTTTGCAGCCATTGGAGCCAGACAACTCATAATTGATGAGCTAATAATTTCAGGACCATATCAACAAAATGTACAAATGAAGCCAAACTGAAATTTAAGCAAATGGAGATCATGCCGCACAACTGCAATCCTATACACGCAAATCTATGACAGAATAGCTAACTCGGAAGACGTTCTCTTTATTGGAATGGTTATCAAAGCCCTGATTTTAATTTATTGCACTGTAACGTTGGGGTCTGAAGCAAGCAGTAAAAGCCCAAAATATCAATAACTTGAAGAAGTTGTATGTACTTCCATGCCAATCTGCAGAATTTACTAAGAGATTCAGAAAATGTTTCATTGACCGACTACTGCTGAAGTAAATGCCACCAATTACTGTAAAAAATTCCAGCAAAGGTAGAGAATGTTTAGTTGAATATGTTCAATAAAACATTCTATAAAGTTTTACAACAATGCCCCTCACAAAAATGTTTTTTGTGTTACTAATTTAACTTGTGTTACTAATTAACTCTAATAATGTAATTTACATGAAGTTCAAATCACACTGTAAATCACATCTTTAGAGGCTTATGGATAAGTTTAAAAGGTTCACAAAATTTCTTTCTCCATTATTCATTACCATATTATGATCACATTTATCTTGCCTCTTCCTCTGGGGAAAAAATCCAATTTCAAATAAAACTATTTCTCAACTTTTAATTGCATTTCCTACCATTTCATATGTTGATCTAAAGTATCTAAATGAATGTAAGGCTGTCCACTCTATTGCCTCTATACAAATTACTTGAGAGTTTTAAAACAGAGCCACAAATGCTTACTATGAGGATCAGATAAGAAAGAGAACATCTCTTTTCATACTCTCAACAGCTAAAATTTTAAAAATATATAAACTAAGTATATTTCACACCAGTTTAGTTACCAACCACGTTTTACTTTGCCAGTTGTTTAAAATATTTTCCTTTTTTTACAGTAGTTTGCATTACTTGACAGTTTTATTTGGCTCATCCATTTTTACACTAGACCTGATTCTTGAAAATAGATGAGTAACTGTTCACTCTTGATTATCAAGGATTGTGCAAGGTTATTTGCTTGTAGTTCATATTTATTTATTTACCAGGCTTATATCCTACTGCAATTGTAGGATTCTTGCAGTTCACAAAATAAGAATGTACAACAAAGTATAAAACATACATCAAATAAAACTGTAACAATGTTGTATTTTCTCCATTCTTCCATGAAAGCTAAATTAGTAATTTTGGACAAACAGCAAATGCTATTAAATGGTGTATAAGAAAACATTCAGTAAGTTTTACAACAGTGCACCTCACAATCTATTTAATTCTATACACAGAACCATAAGTCAATTAAACCTTAAGTATCAATTAAAAGTTACTTCCTTTTGGATATAATCCCAAATTGAGATTCTGTGTAGAAGATAGAAACAGTAAGTAAATATATATAAGTAAATATATTTTGCGTTTAACCCACTGATAGTTCTGCTCAGACCGCTACAATTGTTCCAGGGCTCAAAGGATGACAGTACTATGGGATATTTGCAGTAAAAAGAAAACAATCTTGTAAGTGTGGAGAGCATTGATAGTGCCAATATGTTTTTAAAATATACTCTGTACATGATTTAATGCAAGTTAGGATTTAAGTTTTAAAAATGAGTCACAAAATTCTTAGCATATTGAATAATATTCATGGCCAGTTTGGGTCCAATTTAAAATGGAACTAAAATGAAGGTTCTCAAGAAAACTGAATGCTGCGTTTGATGTATTTCAGTATTACCAAAAGACATTTTGAAACATGTATATTTGGCATAGTACATATATTGCATTTCATACTGTCTTTGAGCAATTTTAATGAGAGTTATGCATTTTAAAAAGTTTAAGGATGACTTATTACTACTATATAAATGTTTAAAAACTGGTCTCCCTATTTGCAACAGCTTTCCATTAGTAGCAAAGGTATATTTTCTTAATGATTATAAAAGTTTCAAAAGGACATGAAAGGGTGTTCATAGATTTTAAATAATAGACAAGTGATAAAAAGGAACATAAAGTTAATTGGAAAAGTGATATAAAAATGTATACATGTATATAAATGTACTTCTTTATTTCTAACTGTAAAAAGTTTGGACAAAAATGTATGTCAAAGAAGAAACACCACGTTCACTGTTTTTAATGTTTATATCTAATAAAATTTATTTTTTTAAAAAAAGTTTCAAATCTCTTAGAAGTGGAATACATTGTAGGGTTAGTAGGTGCTGTGCAGGTCCACCAAGTCCAACTTCCTTATTGAAGACTGGAATCCAAATTGAAGTATCACTGACAGATGGCTAATAGTGACATGAATGGGAACTATCATCTTGGTAATTGTTTCTAGTTCATATTGATCTCATACTTAGAAAGTTTGTTTTAACATTCCATTGGAATTTACCCTCCTATAATTTGATTTTTTAAAATTCATCTCCATTCTGGAACAACAAATAATAAGTCTTGGTTTATTATAAACGTTTTTCAAGTGTTTGAAGACTATTACAAATTCAGTTTTGTTTTATCAAAGCTAAACATTCCTGTAATCACTTCCTATTCCAATATCTTTTTCACGTACTGGCTGTTGCCAAAGCAGGAATTTCCCCAATCTAGTATACATTTTATTTCTTATTTTTATTTGATTATTATTTTCAGCTAAATGATCAAGATCATGTTGATTTCTTAAGATTTGTGTCATCGCTAAATTTGATGAGCATTCTTTAAATTTCTCCTTGCAAGACTTTTGTAATAACATTGAAAACAGGAATGTGAATTGAAATTTGTGATATCCCTCTTGAAATGTCATTCTAGTTTGATGAGGAAACATTGATCAATGCTCAGAGCATTCTCCACTTATGTAATTGTTATGCTTATCCATCTCACAGTAACTTGATAATCAACATCTCACAGGCACTTTGTCAAAAGGTTTAATGAGACAAAAACAAATTACATCTGCAGTATGCCGATAATATCTGAAGGAACCTACCTGGTCAAAAAATGGGACAAATTCAGTCTGAAAACAACTGCTAATAACAAAATTGTGTTGGTTATAAATTACCAACTCAGGATATCAGGATATCTTCAAATAAGTCTTTTTGGAATCTGTTCTAGAATCTCCCAAGGTGTTAATGTCAGATTGATTTTTAGTAACCTGCATCTTCCTCCCCCTCCCCCATACATTAGTTTTCAAAGATAGGCATAAAAACTAGCCGCCTTCTATTCTCCAGGTGTTTCCAAAGATAATATGTAACATCAACAAGTTCCTTCAGTACCATGGGATCTAATTTATCTGGTCCTAGAGCTTTGTTAATTCACAATATATTCCCTACCCATATTTTTATCAGTTTCAAAAATTCATTCATTCTTATTGGAAAAGACTGAACTTAGGTAGTTTCCTTTTGATCATCTCCACTGAGCAGCTGGTATATTTGTATTCCGTTGTATTTCTCTTGTATTCCCTGAAGACGACATTTTTCTTCTTGTCATATTTCGCTAACCTAAACTCAGATACTGAATAAAGTCCACATAATTAAAAGTCCCCAGCTTTACTACTTCCAAATTGCAATCTAAAAGATGTGTGCTATTTGTTTTTGCAAAACATCTATCTGCTGGGTAGGCAGTAACATACCATCAATTCTTACATTTAGCTTTAACCCTGATAATCTCTACAGTAACGCCAAATTTATTTACGGTACTTGGATTTGGGGGCATTTGTAATATACAGTGTGACTTTCTTCTGCTTTGGGACATATTCTATCTTTCAATTATATACTTATAAAATCAGTATCCCTAAAGATGCACAAATAGTTGCTAGGGAATTCATAAACTCTGGGCAGGGAGTTGGCTTCAAGGGATAAACTGTTTATCTGTAAAACAAAAGGCTGTGATGCAGTCAAACCTTTATTTTTTTCAAGATGAGATATCTTTTTCTAGCAAAAGTTGTTTTCCTGTGGCTTCTTAATTCTCCCACCACCACCACCAATTCTTTAGACACATCTCTTCCTACAAGGATGTTTATACCTGTTAAGAAAAACTTGACAATGCATCTTGAATGGATAAGTATTGGTTAGTGGACAGTCTAGTTACCACTACAAATAGGAGACACAGACTTTTACTTTTGGTATATTAACATGGTATAAAATAGAATGGTTGAATAAAAGTGAATATTACACTTGTCTGGCAGTAAACTATGATCTATTCTTTCATTTTATCAATAAAGGAGAATATTAGTAGCTCAGGGTTGAAATGTGGGATCCTTGATGCTTTCTGAGCTTGTTTGTTATTTCATTTTATATCAGTTGTGACATTTTCACCTATAATTATAGTCTGTAATTTGTTTGGCTTAAAAAATGCTGACCATAGCCATAGCAATTGTCTCCACATTATACAGTCTTTGTTAGCAAAAAAAGTCAACTTGTATATTCAGGGTTTACAGATATGTAAATGTAATATGCATAATGACTTGGATCAGTGGTGGGATTCAAATTTTTTACTACTGGTTCTGTGGGCGTGGCTTGGTGGGCTTGGCAGGAGAAGGATACTGTAAAATCTGCAGTCAGAGTTGGTATTTGCCGATTCTCTGAACTACTCAAAATTTCCACTACCGGTTCTCCAGAACTGTTCAGAACCTGCTGAATGCCATCTCTGACTTGGATGGAAATTTTCAACCTGCTTTTTATATGCATTAACTAGTGTAGCATCAAAAAGTTTATTATAATCATTAAGAACTTTTCTCACTAGCAACAATCATTCAACAATATAGGGGAATACCTCCTGTTGTCAGGATGTTAAAAAGAAAGGATTTAAATAAACTGATAAAATCTTTTTATCATGTCATATTAAACTCAACCACAAACGAACATAAGTTTATTTAAAGTTGTTTATAGGGGTACCCAGGATAAGAAATGTAGTTTCACAGTCAAGAAATATATCTTAAAATAATCCATTGGCATAATTCAACATATTCAATGGGACTGTAATTTTTTACCCCTGGAATACTGTAACAGTCCTCTACGGCTCATATGACGCTGGTTTTAAAACCAATTCATTTTCTAAACCAGGTTGTAATATGGCATAAGTCTGATATCCCACCCCCATCCCGCCCTAAAATTTACACAGTTCATCATTGTAATAGATTCCTTAGTGTTAACTCTATGCAATAATATATGCAGAAATTTTAAAAGTATATAATAAACATTACATTGCATTTTTTCTAAATACAACATTCTCCTTTTACTACAGAGTAGTAATAATTCCCTCTTAGAGAAGAAGGAAATATCCACCTTATAGCACCTATTAAACATTTCAGGAAAACACTGGGAAGGTTACATATGCATTAGCCAAGGAAACATGCAAATTAGTCCTAACTGAACCATTAAAGCATGCTTCTTGGTTTATCCTCTAGTATCTTTTAGTATTAAAAATATACATTTCAAAACCAAGGTTTACATCTAGGACTCAAAAAAATAAGAACACTTGGATTTGGTTTGCTCATTTCACAGTGACTGGATAAACCAAGACAGGAGGAAGCAAAGCCTAGAATAAAAAACATTTATACAAAGAATCCTCTATCAGTTTCAGGGTTATACATATAGGCTGAAGTTCATAGGTTCAGGTATTCATCACACATTGCAGAACATTTCCAGGTCAAAATTCACAAGCAAAATAATCACTAGAAATTGAATTTCTTGCAATGATCCCACGGTTAAGATTGGAAATTGTCATATTTAGGCTTTGTATGGCTTCGGTATATCTTATGTCATTAAAATTGCATGACTATGTTTGGGAAAGGTAAACCTTGTATGTAATTATACAGGAATCAAAATAAAAACCTTCAAATATATGGGGAGTGTTAGTGTAGAAGGGGAAAAGGGAATAAATTAGTTTATGATTTCTTAATAGCTAACTCCTTAAAAGGATGCATTTATAGTCTCTTTAAATTGTAACACAAAAAAATGCATGTTTAGTTTCATCAAACTCTGTTTAGTAAAAGGACTGGTATTTTGAAGGCTGTGGTTGGGTATAATATAACACTTTTCTTCCAAAAGGCAAGAGCAGTCACAAAATCCTAAACATCTACAGCCAGAATCATGTTTTTCCTCTTGTGTTTGGAATATCCATGGATTTCCCCTCTCCTGAAAGCATGTTTGAAGAGATGCACTAGCAAACTGAGTTTCTACCCAATATGTTCCTGAACTCAGTTGAACTACCCCAAAACACTCTACTAGGGTAATTAGGTATTTCATAATAGTATGCACATCATGTCCCCATTACTTTTTGTGCAACACTAGTTACCCGTTGGCCTCTGGGTGCTCTTTATTACCAAATAAAACTCAGAAGGCTTGTGATTCAAGAAAATGCCTTTTTCTCTCAGTTGGGAGAAGTTTAGGTTGTAATCATGAGAGCCGCCCTTAAAACTCCTCAGACCTTGGAAATTTCCACTTTGACTGGCTCTTTACACAATTAAAAGAAAATGACTGCATTGTTTTTCATCTGATGGGGAAGGATTGCTGAAAAACTCATAAAAGGAAAAGGCCTGCATTGAGTTCACTGTTTATCAAAAATCCTGTTCAAATAAGAAATAATAACATACACTTGGGATGGGCGGGTTATGTGTGTGCCTTTGAGTCAGTTTTGTTAACTGACTCAAAGGCACACACAACTCTGGACAACTGCCAAAACTAGTCCCTCCAGTTTCTTCACAAAGTTTTTCAGAAATGGTTTGCTATTGCCTCCTTCCTAGGGCTGAGGGAAAGAGTCTAGTCCAAGGTCTCTCACCTGGCTTTGTGCCTCAGGTGGAACTAGAACTCACAGTCTCCTGGTTTCTAGCCTGTTGCCTACTCCAAACTGGCTCCCATTTCGGGGAAAAAATAAAAAGTGGAAGAGGCATGCTGTTAAAAACAGGTACAATGCTTAGATTGACTGACATTATGGAATCCCAAATTAAATCTTATCTGAATTTGAAGGTATAAATTGAGAATATATTTGTTGTAAGTACCTATGGCTGCCACTTGTGCTACAGATTTTATGTCTTCTTTTTGCCTCATTTGCTTCTGGGAGATCTGGTCTATTATTTTTCTTAGCTGTAAATTTTCTTGTGATATTTCAGCTCCTTCAAAATATTTTTTTTCATTAAATTTATTTAATTGTTGACATGTTTGGTTGACATACTTTTCCAGCTTCTTTTTGGCTTTACATTGGAAATCTGTGCTCAATCATTGTTTATCCTTTTATCCAAGGATTTCACTTCCCATCTTACTTGTAATTATTCCTCGTCAAAATGTTGGGAATATTTTTCCCAGTTCAATTTTCAAGGCATCTCTGGTCTCTTCTCATAGTTCCTCAGGTTTTCTTTCACATAATTTATGCATAGAAATTCTAATATTTGTAGCTTTTTTTTAGGAGAAGGGCTGATTGATGCTTCTTATTAATCAGAGTGAAAAGAAAATGTATTATAGTCTACAAATTCTGGTATTTCCCTTTCCCTTCACAGTATTATTCTAATACCAAACTGGGTCAGCTGGAAATATTGTATTATGTGCAGCTATAACATAGATAACCCAAGTATCGGTATCAACCAGAGAAAATTAGTTTAGTCCCAAGCATCTCCAGGCTGATTCAATCTTATGTTCTCATGACAACAAATGGATATACTATCCATTACTACCTTCTAAAATTAATTAGTATCTTCTAAAGCAAATTAGTCAAGAAGTTGATGAAGAAAATACTACATCCCATACATATTTTAAAAATAGTAACCAAGAACTTCTCAATCCAGCAAATAAAGTGGAGAAAACTGCACAAAATAAATTTCTGTGAAAATATTTCTTTGCTGTGTAAGAAACCATCCCAGAAACTGGGGGTGTAATTCTGCATTGTGCCACATCTTCAAGGTCAAGGTCAAGGAATTCAATAGTGTGCTGAAGAGTGGCATGACATTTTAGCTGCTTCATAGCTCCAGCCAACTACTTCATGTGAATGGGTTTACCTATTCATGGATGACAGTTTGTACAAGACAGTGCAGCATTTCTGCAATTCTGCTTCAAAGACGTGGCATAATAGATGCAAGCTCTTCTCAAATGTTATACTTATTTTTCAGATACCAAATATTATGTACCATACCTATCTCCTTTTCTATCTACCCATCTGTCTGCTTCTTTCTGAATCATTCTTAATTAATAATTGTTTATACCGGCATCACTGAAGTGTGCATCAGTATAATTATGACAGAAGCACACAAATAATAAAAGTAGCAGCGAAGCATAAAACATTTGTGAATCTTGAGCGATGTCAGGTAGACTTAGGGAAGAAGAGAGCCTTAAACAGTTGAGGGTGGAAAACCTTTCAATAAAAGTCCAAACCTGAGAGAAGGCCCGAGGACTGCATTTATTGTACACAGAGTATGCAATGTGGAGGAATGGAATCACTGAACCGGCAAACCAGATAAAGCCAAACTTTTATCATCTATTTGATTAAAAAAAAAAAAAGAATGGCCCACAGTGCATCTGTAGGCTTTGCAGCCCTACTAATGAAAGTCAAGAATTGTTCTGACTTTCATTCCCTGTTGCCAGGCAGCCTCGTTTAATTCTCCTTTCTTTCTATGTCCTTGTCCAGAAAAGTATTTCTCTTTTCCTACATCTGGCTCTTTCGCCTGAGGATCTGCTCTTTTGCATTTTAAACATTTGCTTGGTTTTTAGTTTAAGCCCCTGAGACTAATTGAGAAACTCTGGCTTTCTGCACTGCCAACTGCGGTTATTTATTTCTGTCACTTCATACAGAGCATCTTCTGCAAATTGGTTCCCTCCCTCATTATGGCACAAAGAATATCTTTAAAATAAATAAATAACCATTCTTGGGTTTGTTTGGGGTTTTTTTTGGTTAAGCACGATAAGGTATATTAAAGTGTTTGGTTTGGGTCTTCTGAATAATTGATAGTAGTAGCCATAGCAACTGCAAAAGTTTTCTTCACTGCCTCCTCAATCTGCCTGCAAAACTGGCACTTTAGACTTCTTCTTGGAACAAGGCGAATTACTCCAAGCAGAAGTTGGGGCAGGCACTGTACTGCAGCCATTTTCCAATCTGAGCAAGGAACTGTTGACTGAGTCACCAAATACCAAACAAAATCCAAAGAAAACCAAAGAAAACAATTGCAAATAAGCCTCAACTTATAACCAGTCACTTAACAGAGCCTCCAAAAAAGCTAGTTATGACCCATTTTCAGAGTTATAACGATCGTACAGATTGCAGCCACATGGTCGCATCTTCATGACTGCTTGCAGTCAGACCACACTTTGACTTTTTTGCCAGTTTCTAGCATTTACTAAGAATCTTTAGCAAAAAAAAATGGGGAAAATTGATTTGCTTAACGACTGCAATGTTCGCTTAATGATCATTGCAAAAGTGTTGAAAAATCAGGTCCAATCACATTTAAGGCCTCGACTTAAAGACCACAATGACTGTTGACTGCTGTTCCAGGCTCAACTATGGTAATAATTCGAAGACTGCCTTCATTCACTGATCATTTTACAGAGTTAAAGTGAAACTCCATTTTCTCTTGCAAGGGTCAATGCAGCCTTCTGAAAAATCTAGTCAATAGGCACATACAAACTCTGCAAACTAGAACATCTTTCCAAATGGAAAGCAGCTGCCAAATCACAACCAGCTTTTTAAAAATTAATTTTCAATACAGTATACTCTTATTAGAAAATATATTTGGATTGTTAGTATAAATAAGCAAATAGAATTGTTTTACAGCTTTATGCTATTGATAGCCATTGGTGTTAATAAACCTATGTGTAGTTTCCTTCATGTCTACATTTCTTGATTGCCCTACACTTGATGACAAGGATATATAGCAATAGCACTTAGACTTATATACTACCCCATAGTGCTTTACAGCACTCTCCGGGAAATTTATAATACCAGCATGTTGCTCCTAACAATCTGAGTCTTCATTATACCGACCTTGGAAAGATGGAAGGCTACATCAATCCTGAGCCCCATCAGGATCAAACTCCAGGCTGTGGACAGAGTTTGCCTGCAATACTGCATTCTAACCTCTGCGCCCCAAGGCTGTTTTATAGGAGTTGCAATGCAATGCAACAAAATCTAAACTGCAAAATGTTGCCCAGCTCTATCTAAAGTATAAAGACCATTGCTTCACAGATAACCCCTGAAAAATCTCTTGTTGGGTCTGGTTTATATTATGGTTTACAAATAATAAGTGTTAGATTGAATCATAATAAAAAATAGTATTACTCAATCAAAATATTGGATGATCTTATATTAAATTTGTTTTTATAAAATCAATGCCAAATAAACAATATTATGGTTTGCATAATAGATAAGCCAGCTTTGTGCATTATAACACATCATAAATTATTGTTACCATATATTATATTAGGTTCTAGAGGAGAAACGAATTAGTTTAGTGGAATAAAAACTACAAATATTATTTCTATATTTTAAATAATAGACTGCATTTGGCATTCTATTTATTTTATATTCTCCATTAATTAACATTGCTTCTCCAGTTGTGCTATGACAATTCAATATTTGTAGTGGGTGTCAGTTAGCTAGACGAATGGAACAGTCAATCTAGGTTCAAATATTATTCAACAATTACATTTACAGAATAATTTCGTGCTAATTACCATGGCTTAAATTTCACTAAATTGAAAAATAACTGTCTGGACTGCATCACTTTAAACTGAAAAAGGCCATTTAAAATGATCTTTCAGTAGATCATCATTGTAGATCTCACTATCTATCTTTTGTTCCGAGTGCTATAGATTTTAGCCTCAAAAGTATTTATACTATAATAAATCTAATAGTTTATAGACTTCAAATTTATAGCCCTGTTCACTTGTAGTTTTAGTTCATGGTTTTTAATCCCACAGGTATTTTGTAGTAAATAGATTTTATGCATATACTTATAGTAATTTTATTGATTTTATTCTTATACTCATTGTAAATACTGGTACATCTTATGATATTGTACAGTGTTTTTATGTTACAGAAATATTTCATAGATTTGTGATTCATTGTTATTGTTCTGTATTTCTTGCTGGTCAAAGTTTGAAGTAAAATTGATTAATCAATTGAAAGGCTTAAGATAAGATTACGTTTTATTTAGGCAATTGTTTAAGAATAGATTTATGATTCTTGGTTTCATTGCACACAGTCCAGGTTGGCCACTGGATAGATCATGAAATAAATGTTAATACATAGTTTATTTTAGAAAATCTCAGATTTACTCATTTTTAACCTCTCTGACTTAGTAATATATGTCAGTTTAAAATAAAACAAAATTTAAAATAAAAATTTCAGCAACAAGCTCAAGGTGACTAATTACATAAGTTTAAATAATAAATAATAATTAAAAATTCATAGAACAGTCATTGTTTGAGATGGACAGTTTCTGTCATGCCCCTGGTGGAGTCTGACTCTGAGAAAGAGGAGGAACAGCCAACAGGAAGTGGGAGTCTGGCTCCAGAGGTGGTGGAGGAGGCTGGCGACGGGTAGAGTCCGGCTGAGCAGTCAGAGGAGGATCCAGGCCCATCCCCTATCCATCCTAGGTCACGCAGGGAGGGGAGGATAAGGGAAAAGCAAGGTCTACTCAAGAGGAGATTACCATGATCCTCCTCGTGGCTTGCAGGTGGGAGCTATGTATATAA
>JANHFN010001883.1:71928-89758 GCA_032468175.1 Toxicocalamus goodenoughensis
TTTTACTTGCTGTACACCGCCCCGAGTCCTTCGGGAGAGGGGCGGTATAGAAATTTAATAAAATAAAAATAAAATAAAAATAATGCTGAAGTTGTATTTTGATTCTAAAGAAGTTTTTAAAATCCCTTAATTATCTACTCTGTAACTTTTCTATTGGTAGGTACATTTTCATTCAGAAACAAATAATCACAAATGTGTTGTGCAGATAAAAATAATGGGATCATGCATGCATAAACTGGTTCTGAATTGAAGAACAAGAAATTTAACTATTCTTATTTCTTCTGTTTAAAAAACACTATAAAATACAATTGAATGACTAATTTCACTTTGAATTTACAAAGTTTTCATCCAGAAATGCAAGGAATAGAGAAGACTTAATTCCTATTGCTATTGATTTTTTTTTGCAACTGTTGACAATTTATACCTTCCATATACCTGAACACTAAAATGAACTCAATCTTGTTTTGTTCAGCATACAAGCACTTGCTCATTCACTGAAAACACATTTATCCACAAGGCAAAAAATGGAGTTAGATCTTCTAGGTTTCAGGCAAGGCACTCAAAATGTGAGCAAATGTGATTCTGCTCACAAAATTTATTTAATGCTGAAATGATACAAAAACAGTAAATCTGCCCTAAAGAATGGGCTCCTACAGGTCTACCACAGTCACCCAATAGAATTATAATTCAGGCTTCAAAATCAATACAATTACGTAGGTCCTGGAAGCAAAAAATTATTAAGGGCTGGGTGGGTTGATTGGTTGAAAGTTGGGAAAACTAAGCAAATCTTTTCGAGGTCCACTCTTTTTTTTAAATTTTATTTTCACTTTAAAAAAAATTAAGACCAGCACAATAGCTTGCTTTTCAATAATAAAATAAGAATTTATCTGATGATTATTAGTATCCAATATTTAAACATCCATGATGAAAGTAAATGCATCAATATACTTGACAGATTTAGATCAGAAATAATATATCTTGAATATAAGCCACAATTTTATTGGGGTACTGTAGACTGAGCCCAAACTCCTTCTTTATCAAAGTATTTCAATATCTGGCAGTGAGTGGGAAAGAGATATAGGCTATCAGATATGCTAGAAATATGATTAATTTCAAAATATTTGTAGTACTTCATGCTTCTGATAGACTCTAGTCAGACAGACAGATCACTAACTGTCTTTATCAGCACCATTTCTTGAAGCATGAGGGGCACTGGAGAACTCTCTTTGCAGTCGTAGTGCGCTAATAACTTCCATGTCCCAATCCCATCCACTGGAGAAGGTCTCCATGTCTATTAATGAGGCATATGGACACATTTCCAGACAAATATACTAGATTTTTAAACAGAAGGGAAGGAAAAAGAATAAGACATGTTAAGCATTAATTTTAAAAGGGAAATGTTATTTCAAAATACATATCAAGAATGCTGCAAACCAGCAATTATTACATAAGTCTCTGCTATTTCAATAATTATGAGTGCAGTTTCAGAAAGATCAGAAGATGTGTTGATACAATTTTGTCTCTTTTTCATATTTAAATGAAGATTAACATACCTGCTATCATCTCCACCAGCACTGACAACATATCTGTCGCCACTTGTAAAGCGAATATTGGTCACATGAGCCGAGTGACCTAAAAATCTTTTATGTTTTGCCTTCAATAAACAAAAATCTTCCTGTTAGTTTAACACTTTTTAAAAATCACCTTGACATTATTGAAATCATTGTTAATCAGGGCTCATTGCTGAATTCCTTCTCCTTCTATTGCTCCTCCGCTGCAAAATTATCCTTGCTACCACATGAAATATAGCATTTCCCCCTTTATGTCTAAAAAGACAAATTCAACACAGTTTCATAGCAGGTACATATGCTTTTTTTTCCTTTGTGCCCTTTCACTGTACGAGTTTTCTTGGGCTGTTTTGGCAGAAAGGGCAGGCAAAATTGGGTTGTTCCTTAATTCTTTATGAAAGGATAATAACAACTAAGTTTGTCTTTATATCTTTTTCGGATCTCCTCATGGAATAATAATAATAATAATAATAATAATAAGTTTCCGCCTATTTGCCCATGGCGACTCGAGACCGCTTACACAATGTAAAAACATATTTAAAACAAAGATAAAAATAAAAAACAATAATAATATGGTATAACTATAATGGTAGAGTTTTAAAATTTTTGGTGGCCATGGCAAAACAATCAATTCTCTCTCTGCAACAGACATTTAAAAACAGGCAGAGCTCGAATAGTATCACCGGGCCCATCCTATTAATATTTCTGAGAACATCATAGAGAAACTCTGGTGGCTTTCAAATTCAGCTATCAAAAGAACTGGTGATTGAATGAAAGAAAAAGTTCTTACAAACTTCTCTGGACAAGGGAAATCGAATAACTTGACCATGCCAAAATCGTCGCCTGTTACAAGGCTAATTCCCGAGTGAGAAACACAGGCACAATTTACATCCGCTTTCTCAGCATGTCGGGACCAGATTCCAACAACTTCATCTCCTAGAATGCTGAAATAGAGGGAAGAGAAAGGAACCAAGAGGACATATTTTGATGTAAAGAGGAAATAAAGAACAAGGTGTACTATATTGTCAGAGCTGAATCATTCTAACATTAACTATTATCATTATTTAATTACTTTATACTAGTAGTCTTCACTGTATAGACCTATCCCAAATAGCATGTTTTTTATGCATGAGCCTAATATAAGCCAGCTGTCCAGTCACCCATTCCATCTGGTTGCTCATGGTGCCATGGCCATGAGGCGAGGTGGGGTGGTGATGGAGTTGCCCCACTTGCCATGCACTGGCTTACCTCAGGGCCCCTACAGCCAGGCCATCCATATACTGACACTTGCCTCGTGGTGGCAGCACCGGCAGCCATGTGCAGCAGGAGCCCATATGGCCGGTATCTGCTTGCTCATGGCTGCAACAGAGCAGAGGCTGAGTGGTGTGCTGGTGCTGCGACCATGAGGCAAGACAGGTGTCGGGGCATAGATGGCCTGGCTGTGGGGGCCTTGAGGTAAGCCAGTGAGGATCATGGGGGAAGCTCCACCCCCTTGCCTTGCAGTGGCAGCACTCTTGTTCCCCACGGCCTCCTACCCACTGTGAGCAAGCAGAAGAAGTGGTCTTGCTGTACAATGGGGAAAAAAATAAGACACTCCCCTGAAAATAACCCCTAGTGCTTATTTTGGCCCACAAAAGAAAATAAGACCTCTCTGAAGTCCCACTAAATGATAATATTTGAGGGACAAGACCTAGAAAATCACCCTTCCTATCTTACCTAGTTAGTACTCTCAGGAAGAAGCAATCTGGCAATTAACTTGGCTATGTGCCATGGAGAGCTTTAAAGATGATAACTAGCAACTTCAATTTCAGCGGGAAAGTAACTGGTAGCTAGTGTAACTTGCTGAGTTAGAACAGTAGTGTAACTCAGATAAACCACTAGACACCCAGAACTGCATCTACGTGGCATGCTCGATTTGTTGTAGCTTCCAGATGTCAACCTTTTGCTAAAATATATGTTTTTACTATCTTTTCTTTAGTTGGAGAAATTCAGTAAGACATAAAGCTGAACTGCAGAATTCCAAAATCTTTCTAAACTGGCCCAGCCAGAGTGACTAATGCTGTGGGATGCTGTGGTTCTGCAACACCTATACTCCTGTTGTAATGTAAAAGGACAGGTCTCAATTAGTGTAGTTAATGAATTCCAAAATAGTCACATTACAGCTTTGGAATTCACATCATTTAAACTAAAGGGATGTTTCTATAGAAAATAAAATAATTGGTTCCAGCTTGACAGAAGCAGGCAATTATTATTTTTTAAATATATGTTTCTTAATGAAATGCTTTATGATAGAAAAAGAGGACAAACCTATATGCAAAGAGTACCTCTACTCTCTTGTTATTTCAAAATGAGACTCTACTTTTTCACTTTCCTTGAATGGAACCTTCATTTTATCCATTTTGCATACACAAAATGATTAATGTCTAAACTCCCAATGACAAATGTGCATGTGCTAGCTTTACCTCCATGTGAACTAACCTTGCATTAACTGAATTTAAATGCTCCCATTAAATGCAACCTGATATCACTTTATAGTTTGTACTAAATTGAATATCACACTATTTGAACTGGCACTAATAGCAGCCTGCCTATATGCAGAAAATATACAGGTTTATGTTCTTTTTAGCAGGAAATGATATGCCATATTTTAAACAGTGAAATATTAATCTACCTGGTCCAAGTGGCCCACGTTATTCTATCAATCACAGTTTGATCCAGAAGTTGTTTTCCTGAAGGCACTTCATAAACTTGCCTTTTGTAAGACCCAGTGGACACCTTTAAGAACACATAGAGGGAAATATAAACTTTCTAAGTATTCTAGATTTATGTAGTCTATAAAAAAGACTTTGTGTTCTGAAGTTGTATTACTAACGTTACAAAAACTGAAGGTCCAGAACTAAAAAAAAAAATACAATAGCTTTGTCATGAAGTACTGTTATTACTGCTATCACTACCCTTCCTCCTAACTCACATTAAAAAGTTGATGGGAGAAACCCTAAAGAATTCTAAAATAAGACATTTTTAAGGATAGCATTTATTAGTTTTGTATGACTTTGAAATCTCTAAAGACTCCCAACTTTAACTTTTACAAATGTATTAAGGTTCTGCTTCTACTTTCTACTCTAGCTGTTGACAGTCTGGTTGAAAATAACAGGAAATTGCCTATCTCAAGACCAAACTCTTATAAATTCATACTGGAGTAAAAAATTCCAAGATATAACCTTTAAAAAAATGTTCATGATATAAATGAAAAAAAAACCCTGCATGACAAAAAATCCACATTATTTCCTTACCTGAAGATAACAGCTATCTGCAGAAAAGTCCATTTGAATAACAAAGCTTGGGATGTCTTTGCAGTAGCTGGCTCGGTTAAGAGGAGGCCCAAGGGTCAGGTCATAAAAGTCAACTGCATTTTCACTTGAACCCACTGCTAAGTAATGGGAATCTGGGCTGAACCTATGTAGAAAAAAAAGATTAAAATTCATTCTTATTTACCAAATAACTTATATAAAAAGCTCAATGTTAAACTGCTGTTTGAATCTTTTCTGCTGCATACTGAAAAATATCTACATCCCCCTATGTACGACATTTTCATGCTTCAGGTTCTTTTATTTTCT
Source organism: Toxicocalamus goodenoughensis (assembly GCA_032468175.1). Taxonomy (NCBI): domain Eukaryota; kingdom Metazoa; phylum Chordata; class Lepidosauria; order Squamata; family Elapidae; genus Toxicocalamus; species Toxicocalamus goodenoughensis. Next base: position 77,114 of record JANHFN010001883.1, read on the forward strand.
TCTGCTTGCACATACAAATTTCATTCCTGCTGCTGACTGTGAAGCAAGTCAGTTCAGTTTCTCCTCCTTGGAAATGGTGAATGGTGGTGCTAGAATTTTCCATTTGCTAAGCCATTAATAAATGAATGAAACGCAATAGCACCATAACTGGATAAGCATCATATCCAGTAATAAAACCCAAGTGCAGATGTCACATTTGTTTCTGGAGCAAATGAGAGATACTGTATATTATTTCTCACCTGATGTCTTGGATGGCAGATCGTCTGTCTCTTTTCTTCCCCCATATCTTCAGAGAGTTCACTAATAGGATAATAAATTCTCCATTTTTCATGCCAATTGCTACCATGTCACCTTCCGGACTGTATGATACTGTGTGTGCTGCATGGCCCAAATTGACTTTGTTCACCATTTTCTGCAATAGTTTCAAAAAATGAAATTAAAATAGAATAGCATGTTAAATGATTACAATGCTTTTTTTTATCTAATTAGCTTAATTCCTGGTAATGCTTTACAAAGTAAAGTTGAAAAATGTATCATTTGTTTAAATACCAAGCCACCTATTGCTTCAGCGAAAGGAGTGACACAGAAGTTAATAAATAATTTACTGTAACTTCTTAAATGCTATTTTTACACCTACTTTGTCAGCAATATCCCAAAGTCTGACTGTTCCATCTTCTGCTGCAGAAAGAAAAAGATCACGAGACGGGTGGGTTGCTAGTCCCCAGATAGGCCCATCCATGTGCCCATTAATCAGAATATTACAGGCAGCATTTTTCTCTCCAACTTCTATGATTTCAGCATTTCGTGTCCCAACAAGAATTTTTCCCTAGAACAACCATGATCATTATATAATTTAATAATTTATTACTGTAATAATTATACATATAATAAACAGAGAGGCAATGTAGCATAATAGTTAAGGCATCAGGTTAGAAATTGAGAAATTATAAATTTGAATCCCATCTTCAGTTAGAAATAGAGATGGGATCAGAAATGGATGCCAACATGGCACAGAGAAGCTAAAAAGTAAGTATAACAATATCCTTAGCTACCAGTTTATTTCTGGTAACCACTTATAGGGGCGTGCAAAAGCGCACCAACGTGCCTACCGTCCCTGTCCTATTGTTTCTTTTTTTCTTATTCGTATCCAGCCCTAAAAAGCCACCTTTTCAATATGTCCGGAGACCCCTAGCCCCTCTAGTCTTCCATTTTATCGTAATTTATTAGAGTCTTGGGGGATTTTATGGGTGGGGATCTTAACATTACAGCGATACTAATATTTAGTTTTAACTGTTTTTATTGTATATTTGTATTTTTGCACATTTTAATTTGCTGTACACCGCCCCGAGTCCCTCGGGAGAGGGGCGGTATAGAAATCTAAATAATAAATAAATAAATAAATAAATAATAAATTTCATGTATTTATAACCATGTTTATACTTATACCTGCTATCTAATAATCACTTGACAAAACAAAATAAATAAAAATAAAATAAATAAAAATATATAGTCAAACTGTGGTGGACTGTAGTGTGGATTCCCAGGAGGGAGGGGCTGCTTTACAGTAGGCAAAGGGGCTGCAGAGCTTGAAAAATTTAACCCTCAGAAAGAGAATTAAACCAGGTCTCCATAGCTATTGCCAGATTATATCTGTAGTTATGCAAATAGTCACTTTAATCTGGCAAGATTCTGTCTACAAATAAAGGAAACCACTCTTAAGCAACTCTACATGTTGTTCTTGGTACTTGAAACCTGACACAAACTATAGATTTACACAATTATTTAAAAATAAAATCTATTGCACAGTATTACCTTATCTTTAATATCATTCTTAGAAATTATTTTTGTTCTTTATGTGGTCAGGAACAACATATCAAAGCAAGGGATACACATAATCATGGTAAAAAATATTAAAATGGTGGCCACAGAAGCCCAATTGAAATTATACCTGTTTTTCATGTGCAATGCATGATACTTTGGCAGCTTTGATTGCACTGTTGTGGTCAACATGTTGACTTTACCATCTACCAAAGTTTAGGATTATAATTATAATAAACAATTTATGTACAGTATGTATTTATTTGATTTCTATAGCTGCCCATATTAATAAATGACTCTTATTACTATTGCTAGGCTCTTGATATGGTTTAACCCTTACTTAAGTTTTACCAACAAAAGAAACAAGATATTTTCTGATGCCATAAAACAAAGAAAAGCTCATTTAATCATTGAGAATATGTGACAAAGTTTATCCTAGGACTACTCTATCTGGGTTGCAAATATCTAGATGCCTACTAGATAGCGAATATTGAAAACTCTTAATTCTGTGCTGTCATCTTGTGACGGCTGCAGCCAGAGTATGGTGTCTTAGGAGTATCCAAAAGTGGTTAGGACAAAAATAAAATATATTTGTGTTCTTTTAACTTAAATTTAAACTTAATTTAAATAAGGATGTCAGAATAAGTGCATTCAGGCTACATAACCATTTCCTGCCTTTGACACATTGAAAATGAAAGCCGAATGGCATTTTCTGGAAGATTGTGCTACACTTGGCAATGAATAGATAAATCCAACAGGTGCAATTTCCCTCCAATGTTAAAAAAGCAAGGAAAAAACTTCTGTAAGGTTGTAAATAGATTTCCTAAATTTGCAAAGGTCTACCTGAAATTCACATTCACAGGAATATATACATACACAATGCATAAAAATCCTCTATTGCTCTCTTATGTGACCATATTGACATTGGCCCAGCAAAACACTTTGGAAAAAATGATGACCTACATGTTGTCTGTTCCTGTATCCTGTTCCTGTATTCAGAGTCTAATTTTCCAGGATAGCATACATAAATACCATGCAAATACCATACCATCTGCCAGATTCTCTCCCATATGATTATTTTTATTTATTTTTAATTAGAAAATAAATAAATGGACAGCTGGTGGTTGTCAGGTAAACCATTTGCCTTAACCCTGACTTCTATTTCTAATAATATACCCAACTTCTTCAAATATTCAATCAGCTTTCTTAATAAATGAAATAATAGAGGGCTACAGCCAATATCTTATTTGACAATGTACTTGCTTCCTGTGAAAGGAAAGGTAAACTGAATTGGTAATAGAACATCCTTGGAAGCTAGGGAGATGGGAAGCTTTGGGGTAATTGCCCTTCAATGCTGGGCATGCTTCATTATACCACACCCTGAAAACTGCATTAGTTGCCAGCAGACTTCCTGATGTAATTCTAGATGCTGTTTATTATCTATAATGCCCTTCATGACATGAGGCTATATTATTTGAGGAATTACCTGTATGATTTTTGCTAATCTGGTAAGGTGGGGAAGAACTGTTGTGTTTTGGATCCTCTTGATCAAACAATGTCCTCTGTCAGGATCCATAAAGTGTCCCTTCTCTGTTGCAGTGGAACCATGTTCCCCCAGAGATCTATATGGCTGCCATCCTGATGACCTTCAAGAAGTTCTTTAAAAACTTGTCTGTTCTCCCAGGTCTTGGGATATAATGGTTGTGGAGGCCTGTTGGTTGTGTTTCATGATATATAGATGGTGGTTTGTCTAGATGCATATAATCATTCTTTTGTTTTCTATTTTTGCTTTCTATCTTTTTAAGTATAAGATGCTCAATGTCATTCTAGAAGCAAGTGGCCTCTAAATTTAATAAACAATCAAATGAGGTTGTTTTTGTTAGCCACACCCATTTTGACCACCTATTGCCATGACTACTTATCAAAACATAAGTACATGTTTTGTGACTGGAAATACTCACAATGGCAGCCATTTGAGGGCAGTGCCTATAACATGGTTTCAAAATTCTGTCCCTACCACCGCAAACTGTTACGAAGCAACAGGAATTAATATATTGTAATTTGTTAATATTTTTAAATGTGTGTTTTAACTACTGTAACTTTTAATGATAAAACATGGAAACAAGGCACAATACCATCTATTTGTATATCTACCTTTGGCCTGGGCCATACTGTGTTATTGACTTACTTTGCCTCTGCATACAGAACGGACACAGTCAATTACTTGTCCAGTCTCCAATCTAAAAGCTCGACATCTTCTAAGTTCCTGGTCCCATAGCTTAATTGCACCTCCTTCTTTGGATCTAGCCAAAACAAGAAAGAGTCTTTTCAGAGAAAGCAGATGAAAGACCAAGTACTGTTCATTAATTTAAACAATTCATAGAAATTCAGTATTTAAAAAATGGTAATACCTCAGTTTGTGCTCTTCCAAAGTTATTGTGGTATTTAAACCAATTTTGTAATGCCAAAATGATTTTTGCATGGCTGATAAGTGATATCTGATTACAGTATGTAAGAATCTGCATTTAATGATCTCAGAATATCAGAATTAAGTTTATTGTATTAGTCGCTGAGAATAAGATAATTTTCTTCACTTGGTATAAAGACTCCTAAACTTTTAATGCTATCTAGAACAGTGTATGTCAGCTTTGGCAGCTTGAAGATATGTAGACTCCAACTCCCAGAATTTTGGAAGTTGAAGTCCACACATCTTCAAGCTGCCAAGTTTGAAAAATCTTTAAGCACACAATTAATTATTTCCTTTGCAAGATAAATTATTTACTATAGTCTACAATTTGTAAAACACTTAACTCCATTAGACACATAGGAACATAGGAAAAGAGATGCAACATTATTTCTGAAAGTCACATGGCAATTACTACTTTTTCTACAAGTAGATGTTTGTTTTACTCAACTAAAATATTACAACTAGTCATGTAGAACCACTGAGAGAGTGTAATCAGCAGCTCCAAATACCTCCTTTATTTGCATGGAAAACAAAAACTGAATTCCATCTCTTTGATTTACTCATAATAATCATCATTTTTCCTGTGAAAGTAACTAGAGAGAAACAACCATGACTGATTTCACTGCTTGCTCCACTACTGATTAGCCATATCTGTCAATGTAGACCAGGGTTTAGTGAAGGGGAAAAAAGTTACATCACATGACAATATGAGTTTGACACCCGATGTAGACCATATAGGTGCATTATCCATTGTAAACACTTTACAAGTACAATTACTATTACAATATAATATATTGTAATACATTTCTCTATTCATTAATAATTTTGTAAAATTACTAAATTTGTAAAAATTACTACAATTTGTGAAATTACTACCACAGTTGCCCGATGGTAAGTTAGGTGGGTAACAAATTTAATAAAACAAACAAACAAACTATATTCATATAAGAAAACAAGACTCACGGCCTCTCTTTGCCTCCAGTTACAATTAAGCCATCACGTAATGTTGTATACATTGCAAATATAGGACCATTATGAGCTTTGCCCACAATTCGATTCAATATGTGATCCTTCCAAACACACACATCTCCGCTGATTGTACCTGTAAATGTCAAATTATTCTGAAAAGGGGGAAAAATATGTCCATCATCTGATTTCAAAAAAGAATAAATGCAAGCATTTACTATGAAAGGACAATTTTTACGGAACATAGCACCCAACCCATAATCCCAACCTAACTCTGGCTTTGGGAGAAGAACAAACTTCAGTTGTTTTTCAACTGACAAGTGCAAAAAATCTAGTTGCTCTTCACTTCTTATTGGCCTTTAATAATACCGATCACAATTATTCTTCAGTAACTGATCTGACATTTTTGCTTACAGGGTTCGTTTCTAAGCACTATTATCACTTCTTAAGTACTTTCAGTACTTTCTTTTTTATTCTATAGCCCCACAATTGGTCAAAAGAAGCTTTGGGACCTATGTGAGAAACCTAGCAATATTCTGCTTTTTGAAAGGGCACCTGTATGCTATATCATAGCTAAAACTATAAGCTTTTCCCTACAAATGATACATACTGTATTCATAGCATCATTCAATCATTGCTCAAGCAATATACAGTCTCCCTTAGTCTTTTTTGGATTTGATGACTATAAGTCATGAATGGGAAAATATACTAAGCAGCAATTACAAAAAGTGGTTTTAAAGTTGATCAATATTTTAAAATATTCTTTTAAATTACGTACAGCTCCAAATGCCACAGAGAGCATGGTTTGCATTCGTGCATCTTCTATTGAACTTGTCTGTCCTTTTTTACTAAGAAGGGCTCTTCCAGCAAGGGTCCAAAATCTCACATGTTTTACTCCTACTGAAACAAATTGAGTGTCGGAATCAGGCCTGAATTCTGCTACAAAAATACGTTGGTTATGACCAGCTCTACTGGCAATTTTGGCACCTAGTGGGAAGAGTTAATTATACTTTACATTCAGATATACATAATTGTATCAAGAAATAGTGAAAACAAATAGTGTCTTAAACAATATTCTTTCAAGTATATAGTTGTAGCATTCTATTTTACCATTAAATTACATATTTGGTCATTTTCTTTATTGATGCTGATAATGGCAACATTATTGCTAATAGTAACATTTTTATTTTTATCTTATTAATGAAATTCATTATTCACTTATGAAATTTTAGTATTTAAAACTTTAAAAACAACCAGAACATTATACGTATACAATTCTAAATTTTTTACATCTCATCTTGCTATGAACAATGTAGCAAGTCTGTTATTAACCCCTGTATTATTTCCTATTCCATAAGAAGTATTGTACTCTTTTAGTATCTATCAGTTTGAAGAGGGATCTGCAATGATATATTATCCCCACATTATGTTGCTCATGTAAGTAGTCTAATTAAGTATTCCTATCTAGGTGCAGGTCAATAAGAGATATTGGCACCAACAAGTGATTAACTGCTGCTAATAACTGTAATCCAGGACCTAATGCTTCTTTCTGTACAAGGAAGCTCTACAAAGTATGGTTCAAACCATGCATGATGTCACATATAATACCCATTGTATACAGGCAGAAGATATCACATTATATTTAAATTGCAAAGGCTTTTTAGGATAGTAAATTATTGCATATGCCTGAGCCTTCTGCTTCTAGAACAGAGCACTAGGCCTGTGACACCTAAGAGGTAGTTATTTAATAGTTATTGTATTTTTCAAGTTGCCCTCTAGCCAAACTATCAACACATCAACACCAGATGTCTAGCTTTAATTAAGCCACATCAAAAACATCAGTGCTTCTTGTACTTTCCTCTGATCTTCCCAAGTAATTCACTAGTTGTCTTCTGACATGAGTTGGAAGTGGGCAGGGGGAGAGATGCCATCTTCCAGATTCACACTGATGCCCTGATTGATATTGCCACTGGATTTTCTGGTCAGAAGAAATTTATCACTTCTTTCTCTAATAGATTCTGTTTAATCTATCCACCATCTATCTGCCTGTAATTTTTGATGTGGGAATTTTAAAAGTGTGATAATTCAATTCAGACTGACAAGCAATCTCCCTCGGTTTTCATTCAACTTTTAAATCATATTTCTCATGAATTTTTGGATGACTTTTTAAGAAGTTAGACAAGCTGTTGTTTATTCTAAGGACTGTATTCTCTACACAATGAATGAAGTGGAGGTAGTTTTTCAGTGCCTTTGTAAATACTGCCTCTGCCTAAGCCAGGCAGAGGGTGTCAAACTCAAGGCCCGTGGGCAAGATCCAACCCGCAGGGTCCTTAGATCTGGCCTGTGGGGCCACCCTGGAAACAAGGGACCAGCCTGTGGTGTCTCTGTCAGCGAAAATAGAGCTCGGGGGGGGGGGCATGCACCCAAGGCTCTGTTTTTGGCTGCGACGTCCTCCTGTAGTCCTGTACAAACGAAAACGGAGCTCGGGAGGGGCACCCATTTTCATTGGCAGAGTGCTGCAGGAGGCCGTTCCAGCAGAAAATGGAGCCTGTGGGGCCACCTGGGCCACTACAGGTGCCCCAGACACGAGTGACATTGAGCTGGCCACACCCACTCTGGCCATGCACCCTGGCCACGCCCCCCCAAGGTCAAACACAACTCTGATGCGGCCCATAATGAAATCGAATTTGACATTTAGTCTTTACCCAAAAGACTGAATTTGCCAATTTTTATTATAGATTATTCCTAATTTTACTACACTAAGAACACCACTGGTTTGTCTTATTAAGAAAATGATTACTTTTAGCTAGTATTTTAACATAAGTTTTTTTTCTGCTTAAACATACATTTTCTTCTCTGTTTTTTCTTTTTTTCTTCATCCTCCAAACCCCACATTCTGCTTTACGGTACCATACATGCAGATACTTGCAATTTTATTTTGCATGCAAATTGTGCTTTTATACCCTATTCCAGAGTTTAAAGATGCCCTTCATTGGCTCTCTGTCCGTCATGCATAATCAGGTGGAGAAACTGAGAAAAAAATACTTCATTCAGCCAAGAGGGCTGTGAAAATATCAACAGGCCCCTTGCATCATGGATATAAATTGTTTCAACTTCTACCTGTAAAACAACACTATAGGGTACTGCACATCAGGACAACTAGACATAAGGACAGTTTTTCCCACATGGCATCACTCTGCTAAACAACTAATTCCCACAACACTGTCAAACTATCTAGAAAGTCAGTATTACCATTATTATTCTCATCTTCCCTATTACCTATCACCTTATCTTCTTACGACTATAATTTTGTTGCTTGTATCTTAAGATTTATATTGTTTACTTAGTATCCTAGTATTATTTATGTTGATTGCTTATTTAGTATCCATGGCTATCACTAAGTGTTGTATCTAATGTTTTATGATGAATGTATTTTTACAATTATTATGATAATGTTCTATAACTATTGTTGTATGTACACTGAGAGCTTATGTACCAGAGACAAATTCGTTGTGTGTCTAATCACACTTGGCCAAAAATATATATAATTCTAATAGATTCATTGCTGTGTAAATTATGAGTGAGAATTTCAGCAAGATTCTTTAATCCAAGTTTGAAGTAAATACAAACTCTTGAAAACTCTCATAGGAATTTCCTAGTTTCCGATACAATATTTGCCTACCTTCTTGCCATTTCCAAATGGTAATGGTATGTTCAGGATCCAAACCAACAGACAGAAGAAGCTTGCCAGTGGCACTAAATCCAACTGAACAAACTCCTTTTGAATGGTAACATCGCAGTATAGACAATGTCTGTTTGTTCATTGCATCCCACACATGAATACAAGGAGCTGTTGCTGAACAAATATAAGAACAGCAATAATTAATTTTGTTAAAGAAAGCTTATATGATATTTAATATTAAAAACATTCCAATTTGTTTTAAAGCATCTTTTAATTTTTTTAACATTTACATTTGTTCTTTTAAAAAGTTACATTTAGTAAGTATAAACTCATTCCTACTAAGATTTCTCTTGCAATCCTAAACTTATTTTAGATCTGAAAGAAAGAATGCCTTAAAGCACCTATAGGAGTATATTTTTTAATCAAAAGTACTTTATGCCAAATGTCAAATCTTGAGATTTAATTTAGTTTTCTAGAAATGTTTCCACTGGATTTTAGTTGTGGGCTATAATGCCCTTAAATGGAGACTATATGGCCCTAAATAGGAAAGTAAAGAAACTGTAAAAATCAAACTGTCTTTTCAACAACTTGCCAGCTGACTCTCACTGCATAGGAAAGAACAGAACCCTGGAAACAAATAACTGTCTGTACAGATGGTGCTGCCAAGAAGGGTTTGTATTTCTTGGTCATGGACTGTTCTACCCACATAAAGGAATCTTGGCAAGAGATGGATCACATCTCCCACACACACTGGGAAGGATGTGCTTGGCAGGTGCCTTGTGAATCTCCTATTAATCATGAAGTCATACCAAGACAACCATCACCTACAGTTTTATCCTCCTTTACAAAAGAGGCAAACATCTATGAAGGAGAAGCACATCCTTCTGCCCTGATTTGCCTAGAGACAGGTTTTTCACTTGAAAGTAGAGTGCTGCCAGAAATGTTACTTTAATGTTTTATTTTATTTTATTTGTTTTTATTTGTCAATTGCTTACAAGATAATAGGTATAAGTAAAAACATTGTTATGAATACATGGATACATACAAGAAAAATAAAAAAAATATAAGTCTTAATAAGTCTTATTAATCAGAACTCAAAGACTTGTTTTGATCTAACCCAGCTTGCTCCCAGAAGCCTGACAAGAAGGACAAATATGTTGTCACAGGTGCCACTACAATCTAATAGGATGACATACATATTTGAAAGACTTGAAAAGCTACCATTTATTGAAAAGGAATAGGCTCAACAGAAATGTAGTTCAGAAATGGTTTATTACTAACAATAACATTATCATTACAAAGAATGAATATTTTATTTCAATTAAGGGAAATTTTGAACATTTAAAAATTGTTAAATTTTATGTTTTGAGTTAAAAAACGAGTAATATGTTTTAATACCATGTAAATATAATCAGTTATTTACAACATACTAAATAACAGAAAATGCTTAGTTATAATTGAAGATATTAAAATTTAGCTTTTTTCTTACTTGACATGTCTGCTGAGTCTCCTGTAATGGAAAACCAGTAGAAAAATCATTACAAACAAAAAAGATGATAATTTATATATGTGTGGTATAATGTGTATAATTTCAATTTATTCTTAAAAGTAAATCTAAACTTAAGCTATTTCTGTGTAATTAGATGCTCTTCCCAAGCACAAGATAAACTGTTCAGAGCAAAAACAGAGACTTTTTTTTACATCAATCTTGATCTAAATTAAATGGAATTTTCCATTTCCAGAGAAATGTTATTTGGCCAAAGACAAATTATGTCATCTTGTTCTTTTTGAAGCAATCTACAGAAATGCAGAAAATTTATTGTCTTAGCTACTTTGAGAGAGTTCACAGTTTATGCGAAACAATGAAACGCAATACAGCAGAACCCCTGGTCACGAACGCTTCTGACCACGACCAAATCTGGTTCTGACCCCAAAATGCACAGTTTTCTTTTTCACAGCCAATTTCCCCTTCTGTGCCATTTTTTTTGTAAGTGCCAAATTTCCAAAATAAGATTCAGGTCATGACGAAATCGGGTTGTGACCAAATTTATGGAACAAATTATGGTCATGACCAGAGGTTCTATTGTACTATATGAATGAAAAACTGCCCTTGTACTAAAATCTCTCTGTTTTTAATTCCATGCAATACCACAGGTGTTCCCAAACTGTAGTTTCCTCAAAATTAGGACTGTGCATAATGTGTTTATCCAATCTGTCTGAAGATAGGCTATAATTATGCAGAACAGGATTATTTACAGTACAGTAGATCCTCTGGTCACAAATGCTTCAGACCATGACCAAACGGTTTCTAATCAAAAATTGCCCAATTTCCCCCTGCAGCTGATTTCCCTTTCCGCACCATTTTTTTTTGTAAGCACTATATTTCCAAAATTAGAGACAGGTCACAACCAAATCGGGTTGTGACCAAAGTTATGGAACAAATTATGGTCATGACCAGAGGTTCTACTGTAATTGCTTTTCAATTATTTCATCTTTTTAAAAGTTTTATTTGGGGCAATTCTTTCTCTTCCTTACATAGCCTAGGATGCGACAGCTCCCAGTAAGTTTCTTTAATTATCTACAAGGAATCACATCAGAATGAAAGAATAAAGAGAAGTACAATGAAATTTTATGTAACAAACTAATTAGAAAAAGGTGACTGTTATTCTCCAAAGTTCAGTAAACTGAAGAAAATTCCACTGTAAAAACACAAGTTATGTCCTTTGAATCATTTAGATTATGTCATATCATAATATATTATGTACATTACTATAAATGATAGAATATGCAATCTGCATATCAGATATATAACCCAAATTATATCATTTATGTTATCATGATGGTGATCTATCACATCCATGACTACTTTGTGTCATTTGTATCCTGGCATCATTCACAAATGACATAAATCATAGCAAAAAATTTATGCAATTGGTGCAAAATCCATGTATTGAAATTTGAGATCTAATTTTCAACCTTCACAAGACAGACCATGTGGTGATATGTAATTTGTTTATCTTCAAGCTATACAAATCTTCTCTTCATCCAATATTCTTTGAAATCTTTTCTTCATTTCATAGTTATGATTGTTTTATTATTTAAAATATACTGTAGTTTGCATATAGCAGGCATCATAGTGTTATGTAGAATAAAAATGCTCATCAAATTTAATAATCATTTTGATGAATGCTGAGATGAAAATATAATTGCCATTGTATAAACAGGAATAGATTTGTGAATAATTTTTAATGATACAAGAATAAATTTAAACTCCAGTAACTGACCAATCAGAAGCAGTGTAGCTAAATGCTTTCTTCTCTTTATGAATTCACCTGGCTACCTGCTCATAGTTATAGTATATATTGTTTTTGTCTTAAAAAATTGAAACATACCTACTTGGCCAGTTGCCACAAGGTTGACAAATTTGGGATGCTGATTTATAGTGAGGCACAAAATGTCATCACTATGTTCCTGATAAAAAGACTGAGAACCTAAAGAGAAAAATTTATATGTATTATTTCAAGCACAGTATTACATCTGGAGAGAAAAAACATTATCAAAACAGATAACAGACAATCAGAGTTGGAAGGGACCTTATAGGTCATCTGGTCCAACCTGCTGCCCAAGTGGGAGACGCTACACCATTTCTGACAAATGGCAGTCCAATCTCTTCTTGAAAGTCTCAAGTGATGGCGCTCCCACAACTTCCGAG
>JANHFN010001883.1:128554-143468 GCA_032468175.1 Toxicocalamus goodenoughensis
GTCGCAATCTTCTTGTTCTGCAGGCATTTCTTGTTGTTTCTCATAGTTCCAAATCTCCATTTCTAAGAACTGAAATATGAAGCCAAAAGAACCTCTCCCTTCTTGTGCATCTTCTTTGTACTTTTAAGTTCCATTTTTGGTTCTTCTAAAAGTGGAGCCATTTTAAACAGTTTAAACAACCACCCGGGGGAGTTAGCATTTTCTGAAGACTTTTCTGCGGTCATGTGGCCAGCATGTCTATACAGAATGCTGTTATCTTCCCAACAAAGTAGAACCTATTTTTCTACTTGCATTTACAAGCTTTCAATTGCTAGATTGGAAGGAGCTGGGGCAAAAATGGGAGCTCACCCCATCACATGGTACTTGGGTCTCAAACTGTCAACTTTCTGGTTAACAAGCCAAGTGTCTTAACCATTGGGCCTCTGTGTCTCCTTATATATTAATAAATTAATATAGATAATATTAATAGATCTTTTACATATTCTCTGAATCCAAAGCTAACTTGTTCCTTAAGAGGCAAGGTTGAATAATTCTACATGTCTCCTCTCAGAAACAAACAGGGGGCTTGGTAAACATAAGCCTATATTCTATTCATATTTGGGAATTTGAAGTTTTCCTAGACCATGACAAATAAAGGACTGATGCTCTTCATGTAAGGGTTTTTTTTAAGTGTTAACAACTAGCAACTGGATCACAAGTGAGCTCCAAGCCACTCTGAATTAATAAACTGTCAAATCTAAATGGCCCATACAGAAAATAATATCTCATGAACTTAATGGTTGGGCTTCATGCTTGTGTTACTTTTTTTTTAACTTAACCTAGTTTATTAATATCCTAGTCCTTGATTCAGTCTCTTTTTAACTCTGAAACTGCTTGATATCTCATCTGTTTGAACTCCATATATGAATATTGGCTTGATGTTTTATTCTAATGTAAATTACTAGCTTTTCATTTAAAATATTTGATTTATTTACGGTATTTATATGCTGCTGCTGATTTGATTGACAGCTTGCTTGTTCAACAGTTTGCAATGCAATATGTGAAAAGTTGACAACAGTTAGAAAATATCTGATTCAGACAAAAATAGCCAAAGGATGAAACAGAAATAATTATAAGCATATACAAAAACCACAATGAATCAAAAAACCCAAAGGGCAACAGAAAAAGATACATATAGGCCAGAACCCCTAAAAAATGTTTTCCAATGGAAATATTAAGCATCTCCAAATCACATTAGAAGTAAGGCTGAAATACTTCATTTTTTAAAAAGGACATCACTATAATGGAAACTTGATGAAATGAGGAAAATAAATTAAATCTGGTCCTTTCTTGACATATATATTATCCAGAAAGGACAGAGAAGAATATACATTGCTCTGTATACCAAAGAGAGCACAAATACTTCTTCAAAGCTACTAAATAAAAACATCAGGGGTTTCAAACTGGAGGCTGCTCAGGGAGTGCCTCAGGGTACTGAGGAGTTTCCATATAATCCTTTCTTTCTTTTCTCCCTTCCTTGTCTTATGATCTTCAGCTGGAAAGGGAAACGTTTAATACAGGTACTCCTCGGCTTACAACCATTTGTTTAATGACCATTCGAAGTTACAACGGCACTGATAAAAGTGACATGATCATTTTTTACACTTATGACTATTGCAGCATTGCCATAGTCATGTGATCAAAACTTGGATGCTTGTCAACTGGTTGATATTTATGACGGTTGCAGTCACCTGAGGTCATGTGATCACCATTAGCAACTTTCTGACCAGCAAAATCAATGGGTAAGCCAGATTCACTTAACAACTGTGTTATAAACATAACATCTGTAGTGATTCACTTAACAACTGTGGCAAGAAAGGTCGCAAAATGGAGTAAAACTCACTTAATTATCTCACTTAGGAACAGAAATTTTGGGCTCAATTGTGGCTGTAAGTCAAGGACTATCTGCACCAGTGGCTGGCTGTTAGTATTTCTACATGTACTCCTTCCATTCAGGTTTCAGCAGCCAATGCATCTGAATTATATGCTCCCACTTTTCCCATATCACCAGTCACCTGCTTTGTCCTCATGCTTAGTATAAAAACATTTTGACAACATAAATATTGCCAAGAAAAGTAGAGATGTGCACAAGCAAAGATTAGCTAGACAACTCTCTCCCTTAGGAATGTTTTAACTCCTGCCCTGTAATAGTGGTCTTAACAACCAATTTAAGTTTTATGATTCTTTGATTGCCATCTGTAATATACATTTTAATAAATAACTTGAGATACTATTTCTATTTGGGGAAAATGGGCATCAATTTACAGCAACAGAAGATCAATCATTCTAAGAAACCGGAAGGAGTCTAGGGAAATAGGTATTTAGAAATAACACTCCATTCCATTGTAACCTGGGGTTTGCATTCAAAGACAAATTGACAAATAATACTGTCAACTAAAAAAAAGGAGCCTCGACAAATACATTTTGCAAGAGAAGAAATTATTAACTCAGAAATAAATTATGTTAAATTATGCAAGTCATAATGAAAGATTAATAGAAAATAGAATCCTGAGACCCATGAAAGATTCTTGACTTCAGGTTGTCCATGTGCAGTACTATGCATTCCTAATAAACTTTAACCAGCACCTGATCAACTTTGTTGAGGTATGATATGTATGAGCAAATGAATGATTGAGAATTAAAGCAGAAAGCAGTTAAGACTTGAGCAGTTTTTAACACTATATTTTTTACAAAATAAAAATAAATCAAACTTAAAGGTATTACCTAAAATTAATACATTTTATCAAATGAATAGGCTTTGATAGAATTCTAACACAGAAACAGTATATTATATAAATGAGAGAGCAATAGCAACTAAGCTAATTTTATACAATTAAACAAAATTATATACTTACAATCCACATATTTAAATAATAAGATAGAAAACATATATTTAGCCTTCTCACTGTAGTGAGACACACCAAATTGTCCTGTTTTTTGTTCTACTTTTAGAAACTCATTACACCTAAAAAGGTTAAGAAAATACATTTTAAAACTGCTCATACCTACAATAAAGTTTATCATAGACAAAGTGTTCTGTAAAAGTTTGTTAGCAGAATCTTTTTATTGGAAGACTGACTCCGCAATCTTATGCAAGAACAAGTACTTGTCTTAATAAAGAGGGTTGAATCTGGCCTTTAAAATAATATATAGATGCATTATGGAATGCACTTTGGACTAAACAAACGTTGAGGCTCCATTCACTTCTGTGATCTAAACTGATTAAAATGATTTTTTTTTAAACTGATATTAAGTTAATTTTAAAATTTAAAAAATCAGACCTATTTAAAAATTGAAATACAAATTCCTATTTAAATTCTTTTAATGAATTCTGTAATATGTTCTAAAGTTAAAGTGTGTCAGAAAATACTACTTACCGGTATATATATATATAAGTGTCAATAATTAGATTAATGAGGACAGCAATCTAGAAGGCTCCTGAAAAGCTACTGGTTGCACTTTTGCCAGTAAAGAAAATTAATAAAAATAAAAGAAAATAAGTTTAAAAAATGGTCTGTAATAATATGACTATTGTCTGACAGCCAGCTGCCTGTCCTTTTTTAATGGTCTTCATGGAAATGGAGTAGCTGATCTTCAAGAAGGAGAAAAATATAATCCATATTTCCTCTGTAATCTGTTTAAGATCTGACATGACAAATTCTTCCATTTTTTTCCCATATACAATAAGATTCTCCAAATAATGCAGTGGTCTGTTTCAGGAAGGAAAACGCCCACAGCTTGTTTTTGGTATACAAAAATAGTTAAGGCTGCATTCTTATTAACTCTAGTCTACAACATTAACCATGCATTACTACTTGATATCAATTCTCACCATTAGCAAGACCCAATGAGAGTTAATGGTTGGAAATAACTAGCTGTGGGAAATATTTATGGCTGACTACAATCCAGACCTAGTCAATGATCTTTTCTAACCAATTATAGTTTTAATGCTCAGTTTTCAAGACAAGCTATGCAATTGAACTATTGCTTCCTTGTTTCTATATAAGTTATTCATCTAACATGCCATGTTTGATGACAATCTGAAAAGAATTTTTGTCCATATCTGAAGTATTCCAATTCTGTAAACATAACCCTTTCATTTCTAGAAAGGAAAGCATTTGGAAAAAAGCCACCAGATAAAATTTCATTGCTTCTTCTTCTTGATGAAACTCCTGGCTTTGCAGCATTTTATTAGCTTTCATAGTACAAAGACAGATGACTCACAAAAGAAACCTGGAAAATATTTATGCAATACACGTAGTCCTCTACTTACAATTTTAATGGCGCCCAGAAATTCCATTGTTAAGTCATGACAGTTGTAAGTCAAGGCATCCACATGACTAGACCCATTTTTTTTAAAGCCAAGCTAATAAATTACTATTATTTTATATATTATATGATGTGATATTCTTCAATCAAGCACTCACCTTATGCTGACTAGATTATAATATGTTTACAGTTTGGAAATATTTCTAGGTACAGATTTGATTACAGCAATATATTTTATTAACTCTTTCTGTCTGTATACTTTCCTAAAGAATTCAAACCTTGTCTGATAGCCTGCCTTGTCTTATAGTGTTCTTGTTATATATTCTTTTTTTTCCCGTACAGGACCTATTCCTTAGTTCCCCACTCCTACCCCCCAGATGGCATGCTGAGTGGCGGATGATCTCTTTTCTCTTCTCATACAGTTGATTATGCAGGATAATTCTATTTTTTTCCCAGTCGTGGTATCCAAAATTTGAAATGGCTTCCTGCAGTACTACTTTTAGCAAAAGCAATAGCACATAGACTAATATACTGCACCACAGAGCTTTACATCACTCTCTGGGAAGTTTACACAATCGGCATAGTGTGTCCAATAATTTGGGTCTTCGTTTTACCGACCTCAGAAGGATGGAAAGCTAAATTGAGCCCTGTCAGGATCGAATTCCAAGCTCTAGGAAGAGCTTGCTTGCAGTACTGCATTCTAATCACTGCACCAACCAGGGGTCCTTAGAAATAATCATTGCCTGATTTTGGATGGACAGCAAACATAACTTCATTCAGAAAAGCTTTGATTCTGTTTTAATTTCTGCTCTATCAAGCATTGTGCTGAAGAATATTGGATAGCATTTTCTATATAATCTTATAGAAATAGTTATGTATTTATTCATTCAACCAGTAATCACTGTAATCTGGTAGCACTCCAGCTTGTTAACCAAAAATGTTCATAACAAAAAGATCCAGAATAAATATTAATAGTGTACCAATAAATTAATAATGATCACTCAATGAAAACCAAAGACCAACAACAATACAAAAAAACCCTGATGACAGCTGCTCAGTTCACAAAAGCTCTTTGGAACAGCTCCATCTTCAACATTTCCTGAAATGAATAGACAGAGAGAACCCTTCTGATCTTGGCTGGAAGGCTGTTCCAAACCACAGGAATTGCCACATAAAAGCATTACCTCTATGCTTCAATCCCTCTCACTTCTAGAAATGAGAAAATACCAACAGCTTCTTCTAGGACAACTCTGTTCAACTCAGTGTAACTCAGTTAAAGAACAGTTGGAAATAACTTAGCTTTTATCAATTAATTTTGTTTTGTTTTGACAAGAATGAGACTGCTTATGTTTACTAATAAGATTTCAGTTTAAATAATTTTGTACCAAATACTGTAGTCAAGGAGGTGGAGTGTCCAGTGACAGGGAAAGGACATTTCTACAACAGGGCCAACTGGAGTTAAACTTATTACTGCAACACTGAATGATGATAAACTGTCCAGAGTCATCTTGATTGGCAGTCTATAAATTTTATAAATGAATGAATAAATGGTGGTCTATAAATTGTATAAAGAAAAAAATTGCAACAGCACTTAGACTTATATACTGCTTCACAGTGCTTTACAGCCCTCTCTACACAGATTACAGAGTCAGCCTATTGCCCCCAACAATCTAATCTGGGTCCTCGTTTTACCAACCTTGGAAGGATGGAAGGCTGAGTCAACCTTGAGCCAATGAGAGTCGAACTGCTGGCAGTTGGCCGAATTAGCCTGCAATACTGGATTCTAACCACTAGGTCACCACAGCTCTAAATAAAACCATCTTCATTTCATCCCTGAGGAATCCTATCTTGTCCGTATAAAAAAGATTTATTTTATTTATTTTTAGCATTACATTTGGAGACCATTCAACTCCTAGAAGAATAAGGGCTTCCAGAAAACCTCTAAAGACTAAACAATTAAAAATAAAATACATTACACAAGGATAAAGATCTGTTGTGATGAAATGGAAGCAGAACTGATATATATGTATTCTTACCTTAATATGTTTTACACCACAGCTAACAAGTTTGTTTGGTTGGTACAAATCCCAAGAAATATCAAATATCTGAACAGGGGACAGACAAAAAAATGTTGGTCTTGAAAATTATAGAGAAAAGCAAACATATTTACAGAAATATATCCACATCTCCTTATCTATATTTTGTCCAATGTCTTAAGCTCCTTAAATACTTGTAGATTTATAATACAAACAGATAAGCTTGTTAATTTAAATGATCATGAAAGCCAATCAAGGTTCTTTGCAAGAAATATGATACATAAATATAATACTAACCATATTCAATTCATTGTAATTTTCTCCTAAGCAAATAAGTGTAAAAAGCCTTACACAGAATCAGAAGTATAAACTATGCATTGTCACTTATTTCTAGTGCCACTAGAAATAGTTGTATCAAACGTGCCAGACACAGAAAAAGGTTCTTAAAATATCGACAGAAAGTAAATAAAATTATACCTACTCTGTCAGTGTGACCAGGAGCCATGGACAACATTTTTCCTTTTCTCCAATCCCAGACACAGATTGTATTTTTTGAATCCAAACCAACTGAAAGCAAACGCTAACAATTCCCAAAATATAAAAGGAGAAGAAAAGAAAACATTAATATTGAAATGATAATACGTTTTGAATGTTTCAGTTTGTGCGGGGAAGAGAATATCAAGAATACAGTATTTTTAAAATTAAATAATATATTACAGAGTTCTGAAGAGATAAGGTAAAATCCAAAGAACTACATGGAGAAGCTTCAGTAATATTATATTGTTTCTGCCCCCTTCAGAATCATTTGCCATGTTTTCTAATGGGGAGATGGATGAATAACCTTTGGTACCTTACAAAGGGGGGGGGAAGGAAGTTGTATTATAAGGTTCAATGCAGTTATAAGGCAAACCTACTAATAACAGTTAGTGATAAATCAGGTTCCCTCTTCTGAAGCTTTTGAAAACATCAGTTTACAAAGTTTTCAACTAGTAGGCTTTGAGTTTCACTAAATATTGACCCAAATCTAGTTTATTTAAATAGATTCAGAAGATACCCAAATCAGAAGTTTCAGGAAAACCCAAATCATTCTTCTGAAATCCAATATGATTTGAACTTTATAAAATTGTCAGAGAGAGAGACAGAATTTTCTAGGAAGATAATTAATTTGCAAAATTTGACACATTTTTCCTTAAAACTCTATGACGTATAACAGATACTCCAGGTTGAAAAGATGCAGTTTTGTAATTGAGCCTTCCAGTTTGAATGATGTAAACCCCAAATTTGCTACCACAAAGTTCAAGGAGAGGAGTACTGATATAGGATTTTTCTAGAATTCAGTGCCCTTTATTTCTTCTTTAGAAATAAAAATATTAAAAGAGTTGTATTAGATTCTTTTGGGGAAATAAAGGATTGCAATGTAGTATGTCAACTTGGAAAATGCTGAATTTTCAACTTTTGCTTCTCTGCTGTACATTCATCTTCACTAAATAACCTATTAAACATTCTATGACTTTGCTATCAATTTAGTATGTTAGGAGACTCTTACATATTTTATTAATTATACCTCCCAATAAATTTAATTATGAAATGAAATTATTTGGAAATATAATTAACCATAATTACATATCTATGATGTATGCCACATTGATGCAAATTACTATCTCCAAAATAAGCAAATAACTATGAGAGGACGAAGAAGTGAATCATCTTCATTTTACTCACAAAGTTGAAGAGTGTATATTTCTATTGTAATAACACTACTAACTTTCTGAACTTTTAGATATGCATTCCAAAAGTGCGTTTTCATATGTCATTTTCATAAATGCTGCTGACAAAATAAGCAAAACAGAAACAAATGCCCTTTAAAAGAAACAAAGTCATGGGGGGAATTAAAAAGGCATGACATAAATTTAAAAAAGGGTAGGAATTTGATAACGTAGACACAGCCACCACCTTGCCTTTTGGACTCCCAAGTTGTAATTAATCCCAGAAGTTAAGTAATATTTTAGATTCTTTTACATTTCTCCCTTCAGCCTATTAATAATTAACTTTGCAAAACTGGATCCTACAAGCAATAATAATATTAATAAACATTTGTATAATTTCACCAAGAAATGAAAAATGTTAACTTTTTATATTAAGTAGCAAAATGTAGATACCTAGAACATAAACCACTGCTTCTACGGGTTTAAAATTTGACAGACTTCCTTCCCCAATTTTATTAATGTTGGTATCAATTAATTTAGGTTGGACTGAAAAAAGGTGGAAGACCTTGAAAGATTGCTACTAGAGATCAGGGCCAGATATATTTTCAAAATGAGCTTCTCTTCTGGGTTTACAATCATATCAGAGAAGCTCTGACTCAGTCTAAAACCAGTTAAGATATATTCGAATCAGACCAGTGGCTAGCGCAAGATTCAATTTAAAATATTTATTTTAAACAAAGTTGAAAGACGTGACTATGAGGAATGGTCAACAAAATGGTGGGTGCAACTGGGTGTTCAAAGCTCCACCTCTTTTTAATTGGTTATTAAGAATTTTTTTTTTAAGAATATTTCTAGGCCACCACATCATGCCTGTTAAAACAGAGCAGACTCTTCTTTGTTGTCAAACCCACCATTTTGACATTATTGACCCTGGTTAAAAGGCAAAGAAATGTGGTTTACACAGGACAAGAAGAAAAGGACAATAAAGGCAAAATGCATTCTAAAAAGGTACTCTAATGGGAAATCTAAAGAAAGTAAAAAGTGAGAAGAAAATTGTAAGTGGTTAATCAGTCTGAAAGATAGATAAAAATAGATCTCATATAAATAAATAAATTCAGTATTTAAGCACAATAGAAAAGTTTGGAGAGAGTTTCAGTGATTTTCAGCATCTTACATTTACACAATATCATCCTGACTAAAGAAAGAAGTAATGGAGCTATAGATTTTGGATTTAGCATTTTAAGTGTCATAACCTTGGTTCCTCAATTTTTCATTTAGAGAAATTATATGAACTTCATAGACTTTCAGAGTAAAATCAATAGACAGACATGTTTTCTAATATTAAATATATTTAATATTAACCAGTAACTGGTATTTGTACTCATATTTACTGCCATATGGGAGTGACAGAAATGGTTGATGAATGAAAATTTTCCATAGTCTTTCCATATGGATAACACTATGTATGTTTCAGCAATTTATTTAAAATAAACATTGCCTTTTAAAAGTAACACTTCTAAACTACAGTGTAAATTATATCAGTGGAGAATCATAATGCTTGCCTAAATTAAATCCAGATGGCTGAACAGGAAAATATATCTAAAATCAAATGTTATTTTTTTAAATCTGTTATGCACCATAAATAACCATGTGTGGTATACAAACAAATAAAAATATTTGTATGTGGCTTTTGGGAGGTGGGGAATGAGAGTTTGCTGTGGAACAAGGTACCACATACATATGAATGAGTGCAGATTTTGCAGTATTAAATTTTTTTTTATGTTTATTATTTCCATTAAGGTTAGAGAGCATTGACTAGAGACTTAAACCATTTTTCTGCAGTGATTATTAAGAAATCACCAGAGTCATTAAGTAAATTCAAAGTCATTAAGTGAACATCAGTTGCTAAATGAACCCATTGTTCATTATGGAGCATTTTTGCCAGAAATGGAACTAAAGAAAGGTTTTCAGCAAAACATTGTAACTCACTGTCATGTGACCACACAGGACATTGCAAACAGCTGTAAATGTGGATCAGTTGCTGGGTACCCAAAATACAGACATATGACTGCAAGGGGGTGGCCATTGGAACTTTGAAAGCAGCTTGTAAGCATTTTCTGGGAGGGGGGGTCTGTCAAAACTTCAAATAGTCAATAAGCAACTGATCATAAACTGAGAACTACCTTTAACTGCATGATCAGTCTTTTTTCTGAAGTCTCAGGACAACTTTAGGAGCTTAGTTTTTCTACAGAATTATGAAGCTGATTGTGAAATTCAGAATTTCACTTTTATATAAAAGCTAACCTGGGTGGCATGGTGGCTCAGCAATTAAGACACTGGGCTTGTCAACTGGAAAAACCAGCAACCAAGGTTTGAGACCTGAGCACCACCTGACAACATGAGCACCCATCCTTGTCCCAGCTCCTGCCACCCTATCAGTTTGAAAGCATGCAAATGCAAGTAGATAAATAGGTACCACTACAATGGGAAGATAACAGTGCTTTGTGATATCATGCTGGCCACATGACCGTAGAAATGTCTTCAGACAGCGCTGGCCCAATGGCCTTGAAATGGAGATGAGCATCACTCCTTATAATTGGTAATGATTAGTGGAATAAAATCCGCAGGGACTCCTTTTAGCTTTACAAAAGTTGAATTTACACAGTAATGTGCTATATAATGCAATTTAATTATTAGATTGATAGACCATTTTTAACTATGTAAGCAAGCCTTAATTTTCTTAGCATGTTTACGAATACTTCTATATATTTATTTTAAAAATTAAATATTTCAGTGTATCAATCAAAGCTAGTCTCTACAGTAGAATTTTCAGTGAATTATGCAGATATTAAATCAGAATAGTTAATAAATATACATACCTGACCATCTACATCAAATGCCAAGCAAGCTATACCATGTGTATGAACATCTTTCATTACTGATACAGTCTGTACAGTATAAGTGTCCCAAACACAGATATATGGTTCTTTCCCAACTTGACCTGTTGCTACCAATACTCGATCAGGATGTAAAGCAAGGCTTGGGGGGGGGAAAAGAAGCATAAACAAAAGTTAATAACTTTTGAAACAGATCATCTATAGTCTGAATTTCACTGCATGTCTTAGACCTATCTGAAATTATTATTCTGAACTTCAGTGTAACAAGCTCTATGAATCTTTCCTCAAACAACTTTTTAGTTGAACAGAACTGTAGCACCTCAAAGAATTACTTTTAAGAATACTTTTCAGATGGTAAATTGGCAAAGAGCAAAAGCATGGAAGAAAGAAACCCATTACTTGTAAACTACATCCTGTCAATATCTTTCATAATCCATATAATCCAAGGATAACAAATAACTCACTTAACAATGCAGGGATTTATTCACACATGAGCTTCTAGATATATCACGGGAGTTGCTATCACTTATTGTTCTTAATCATCCAGAGACTCTTAGTACATAGAAACAAATGTGGATTTACAACTTACTATTTACTTTCAACGCTAAAAGTTCCACTTATTCACCATGAGGAGAGACACATTTGATTGCTGGAATATGTGTTCTAAATATTTTTTTTTTCATTTTAAAGTACAACATAGCACTTATGTGTGAGAACCAATTAATTATGTATGTTCAGTTCATAATAGGACAACTATAATAATATGCTTAGAAATCTGCCAGATATCTGGAAGCCCCATCCAAATTATCACAGCAGATGCTAAAAGGCGAATATGTCACTGCTGACCTGTGTGGCAAAAGAAGAATGTTCTTAAGAACTTTCTGTTTGCTAGAATGGACTCTATAGTTTTAAAGTCTTAAATGCAATTGATCAAGTAATGAAAGATATACTGAAAATATGGCATGATCTTCCGAGTCAAGGTTCCCATTCCACAACTTGGGACTGCCCTTGAAGACCATCCTCAAGAAAGCTGGAAATAGTCCACTTTCCAGATAGTCGTCTTTAAAAAAATGATTCCACTTTTCTTTAGAGAAAGGAAACTACTCAAAGGCTTCCCCACTATATCAAAACAGGCAAGCCATAACCTGCTCTGACATAGTAAACACTCATTTTGCCAACTGGCCACCTAAGTGAAGTGGCATTGGAAGAAGCCCATAGAAATAGATAAATCAAACAAGCTTCTCTTCTTCTGCTTTCTCCCTCTTCTCCCTATGCTACATGTCCCCAAACTGCTGTGATTTTATTGTATATTACTGTTGGATAGGAATGTTTTTTTGAAAACCACTAGGTTTTGAGGATATTTTAGGGAAATTATTTTTCAATGCTTTACAAAAGCAAGAAAGTGGTTTGAAAGCTCTGACTTAGCCTCAAGGGATTTGTTTATGTGACCAATTATATGGGTGGATGCATGATAGTTTTTCATATTTTGAAATGTGTTCAAGAACAAAAAGGTGGAGAACCCCTGGTGGAATCCATTTTAA
Source organism: Toxicocalamus goodenoughensis (assembly GCA_032468175.1). Taxonomy (NCBI): domain Eukaryota; kingdom Metazoa; phylum Chordata; class Lepidosauria; order Squamata; family Elapidae; genus Toxicocalamus; species Toxicocalamus goodenoughensis. The sequence goes on from JANHFN010001883.1 coordinate 141,043, forward strand.
GGATCTGAAGCCAATGGTATGATCAGATGAAGTCAGATTTCTTTTTTCCTTTGTTATGTCCCATCTGTGAAATTGCTACTGTTGCTAATTTAGGAAGATGCTGTAAGTCATCTTGCAATCATTTAACAAATATCAATCTGTAAAATACATTGTATCAATCTTAGTCTATTTATTCTAAATATCACTGTGTCTACAGCTGTTGTTTAGCAGCAAAAATATGGTTGATTTTCAAAATAAGCTGCAAAATTTGTTGTAGTTTAGTTAATCCATTAATTTACCTACATGTAAAGAATAAACTTTAAATTACCTTATGCCTTCAGCTCCTCAACCTGTTGATCTGACATAGTAACTCTAAACATACTACACATTTTAATGCTTTTTAATTTTAATCTATTGTAAATATTTTAAAATAAAAATTTGATATAGAATAAAACCACATCATTTTAACAGGAAATAGGATGCCTTGTTTTTAGCAACAATTTCATAGTATAGTAGATACCAAGAAATCTGGTTCAATCACCAAATAGGGCTGGGAGGGAAGTTGGAGTGAAATCTTTAACAGCTAATGCCAGACAGCACTGACTATGGTGAACTAATAAATCAGTGGCCTTATTTTGTATATGTATAGAAGAAGAGCAGGCAGAGCTGAAGAGTGGAGTTAAACACATAATCAATTTAGACTCTTTGCATTACCACAACCCCATTGAATTTTATTGACCTTTATCTAGTGCCAATTTAGCGCTGACCATTAGTCGACCAGATTTTTGGGTAGAAGTATGAGCAATAAATCTGAGCTTCAATTCCAATCTCAGTTACTGTCCCTGACAATAAGGCAACTTCCTAATATCTCATGCAAAGAGAAAAGTAGCTATACCCATATCTTTTATTGCAGTTGAACAAATCAAATGAGAAAATTTTACACAGAAAAATTCAGGAAAATATATGCAGACAAAAACAGATGTTACATAATTGTATTTTAAGCTAGTTATCTCAAACGTTCATGTATTCTTTAATTCATTTTCACATGCTATTAACAAAGATTTCCAGAGAGCTAGATATTATAGGACATCTTTCTACTAGAAACTAGCATCTTTCAACCACATTCCAGATTTAAATGACTATGAATCCATACATCATTAGTCTTATTATGTCCAAATGCAGTGGCTAAAGATATTAATCTTTGATATTTTTTTTCAAATCTAATATCTGTGAAATTACATTTTTTAAGTACACAAAACAGCAATGTAATATTAGGGTAAAATGGAGATAAGCTGATACTGTAAAATACAAAATAATCTAGTGGCCTTCTGCTTTCTATGTTTAGAATTCTTCCAATATAATATTGATATATTACTATACAAGATATGTCTTAGATTTTCATTCTAAACATCCTTTCTTACTGAATATAAAGTGCCTCCTTTAAGGTTCTCTACATATTTAAACATTTGGATAACTATATATGGTCTGCTGGTATTTGCTAAACAAATCTAAAGAACCCTTTGCCATGGAACTCTCTGAATCCAGAAATACGCTAAAACTGTTGTAATTCTTCTCACCTCTCAACTCAATATCTAAAAACAAAGCTGGACAGCTCCTGTTTTGACAAGAACCTTCTCTTGTTTTCCCCGTCTACATTGAATGGTATCGCTTTGTGCTGGACAGCTCCTCTGCTGTTCATGAAATTTGCTTCTGTTCCTGCAGTAAGCTCTGTGACTGCTATACAGCTGCAACAAGACTGAAATCTCAACTGCTGAACAGAATGCTTTCTTCAGTTTTTTTATGAGTAATGTATGAAAAATGCTCAAATCCCACCACCGAACATCCTACTGAGGCCTTCACTGACTTATGAGGTTTTCTTAGATATGTTGATTTATCAAATTTATCTTTACAGCTTTATGAGTAATAAAGGTGTGTTTGTTTTAAAATATTTTTTTTATTTCCTAGCTGTTGGATTATTTTTTTACTCCAGAGAAAGCCATACAGAACCACAATCTCATTTACTAATTTCTGCACATGATAGCAGTATCACGTTTAAAAACAGGGTAGAAATTCAAGTTAATGCATATTAATGCTAGAATACAAAAGCAACTAATTCCACATGACATGTACTTACTATAAAAAACAATAGGAGTTATGCTAATAGCAATAATTGTATAGTATACAATATACTATAAAGAACAAATGTTTTTATTGGAAATACAGCTATAATATCTGACAAAGATGCTTCAATTAATGGTATACTCAAGTGAAAATATACTTTTATTTATATGTAATTATGAACTAAAATAACAGTGATACAATAAAAATAAAAATTTGTTTGTTTGATTTCTATTGGGAAGTTGGTATTCGGCTTTGTTCGGGTATTTTCCCACGTCATTATAGTTGTGCTTTTAAAGTTGTAGCAACGTTTTGGCAGAATCTCATCT
>JANHFN010001883.1:146479-157013 GCA_032468175.1 Toxicocalamus goodenoughensis
AGAACCACCTAGCCTAAACAACTCTCTCTATCTCCATTCCTCCCACCTTAGGAATGTGGCAAGCCCGAAACCCTTCCTCCCATAACCAGCAAAGAGAAAGAAAGAAAAGGAATATATAATAAGGCTAAATAAAATGGCTCCACGCATGTCAATTTTGGGCTTGACAGCTACAACATTCATCGATGTGAGAGCTGTCGGTAAATCACTATTTTCAGTGCCTTGTAAGTTCCAGCGGTCACTAAATGAACGGTTGTAAGTCCAGGACTACCTGCACTTAGAAACTACGATGAACCAAGTCAGGAAGCAATTATTGCTGGCATATGTCAGCCAGTTATCCCTAATGCCATCCCAAAGCATTAATGTATAATCAAATAAAATCAGCATGTCATATACAGCCAAAGCTAAAAGTCTAGAGATTCTCAGTCATCCAGGTCATGGTTGTCCCAAAGGTGCTTTTTTCAGGAAGGCAATTGGCCTTTCTTGTTTTTTTCTTTTGAAGACGTTTCGCTTCTCATCCAAGAAGCTTCTTCAGCTCTTCCCCATTATCCTGTCAGAGCTGAAAAAGCTTCTTGGATGAGAAGTGAAACACCTTCAAAAGAAAAACAAAAAACAATGAAGTCCAGTTGCCTCCTTAAAAAGCACCTTTAGGACAACCAAAGCTAAAGCAAGAACTTTTTGGGGGGTGGAGGAAACATGCAGGTTGTTATGGTCCATTGAATCAACTCTGTGTTTTTTTTTCTGACTGCAGGAACTCCCTGCTATTTTCTCAGCAAGATTTTCAGCAATGGTTCGCTTTTGGTTTCTTCCTAGAACTGAGAGAGAAGGACTGGCCCAAAGTCACCCATCTGGGTTAAATCATTCCTAACGACAAACTATAAGAAATACTGTACATTCTGCAGTTTTCGCAGAAATCACCTTCGGTCTGGTTTCTTTATGGAATAAACTTGCAATGTACGCATATAGGTGGATTTGCTGGTAAGGGGTTTCCCTCTGGAAGATGTGAATGCTATTTTGAGGTGTATTCCAAAATGGTAGAGTTGGATCTTTGTTTTCCTTAGGAACTTTAGTTAGGGTGAGGAATAGCCCCCCCAAAAAACTATATTGCATTTTACTTTTAGCTGTCTGAAAGTCGGTTTCATCCACCTCAGTTCTCATCAATTAAAAGACGCCTCCTGGCTCGAAAGTCATAGAGTTGCCTTCCTAGAAGATCCAGAGGACAGATTAGGGAAATCAGTAATCAACCTCTCTTCCTTCCGAAGGGGGAAAAATGCATTCTTAGCCTTTGATGTGCCAACTGCTCGCTCTGAACCCCTTTCCTTTCTTTTCCTTTCTTTCTTTCCAGGGTATTTAACCATGCCGAAAGTTGTTGCTATTTCTCACTATGCCGGGACCATGCTTCTACTCTTGGCTGGGATTGCCTGTCTAAGAGGTGTGTGCTTTGAGGGGTCCGGACGTTGGGTGGTAGGTCTACTGACTCAGGAATCCGTACATTAACTAAGTAGGGAATCTCCTTGAGTTTTTGTGTATTATTATCTCTTTGTGATAATACAGGTGGTCCGTGACTTACAACCATATTTGGGACCAGAATTAAGTGATGGGGTCATTAAAACCAGACATCAGTGGGAGCAGACCTGATTTTACAACTATTTTACCATGGGCATTAAGCAAATTGTGTGGACATTAAGTGAATCTGGCTTCCCCAGCTGACTTGGTTGTTGGAAGTTGGCTGAGAAAAGTTGTAAAACGCGATCACATAACTGCAAGGCGCTGCAACCGTCATAAATGTGACCCAGTTGGCAAGCGCCCAGATTGCGACATGACCACAAGGCTGGTGTGACGATAATCCGTAACATTGAGGATGGGTCATAAGTTACTTTATTCGAAGCATTGCTAATCAAGTTGTCGTAAATCAAGGACTACCTGTAACGGCCAAAATATAAGGCGTGGAGTTGCTTCTGTTCTAAACCCCAACAGTGAAGGGAAGGTGAGAGAAAATAGCCATGGTGGTGCAGTACTTAGAATGCAGTACTGCAGGCTACTTCTGCTGACTGCCGGCTGCCAATAGTTCAGCAGTTCGAATCTTACCAGCTCAGGGTTGACTCAGCCTTCCATCCTTCCGAGGTTGGTAAAATGAGGATCCAGATTGTTGGGGACAAGATGTTGACTCTGTAAACCGCTTAGAGAGGGCTGTAAAAGCACTGGGAAGCAGTATATAAGTCTACTGCGGTATATAAATATATTGCTAGTACAACTGTCCGGTGCAATAAATCAGGAAGCAAGGCGACCTGTTCAAATGGCGACAGGTTTAACGCTCTCTTGAAGAATCTGAACTGGTAACGGTCAAAGCAAATTGGCAGCAGATAAAAGCCAACAGAATTTCAAGGAGGGCTGGACTTATATCTCTTGTGTGGCGCGCAGGGACTCGAGACTGATGAAGCCCTTAACCCCTCCTTCGGGCTCAGCCTGGTCGTCTCTCCTACATCAATAGAGACAGCCTTGGTAGAAAGAATAATAGTTGTGGTTGTTACAAGGACTGACAGGTTGAATCTTTGGGGAGGGATTTGAAGGGGAAGGAAATAGCGCTGCACAGGTCTCTTGGGTGGGAACTCCGAACAAAATGCTTATGGCAGGGGTTCCCAAACTATGCTGGCTGGAGAATTCTGGGAGTTGAAGTCCACAAGTCTTAAAGTTGCCATGTTTGGGGACCTCTGGCTTAGGGCCTCAGTCTCTGAAAGCGTTCCTGCTTCTTTTCAGGCATTGGGCGCTGGACGAACCCTCAATACATCCAGTTCATTACCATCCTTGAAGATGCTCACCGGTATGGCACACCTGAGCACAAGGTCAGGGTAGCTTTGGTTAGGTATTATTTGAGTTGCGTATGAAACTATTAAATATGTGATTAGAGAATAATCATATTTGCTGTTTTTCATTTTAAATCAAGGATACCAAAACAAAGTCCAATTTTGAACTCAAGAAAGATGTTTATTTGTGTTGTCCCCCATTCATCGCTCCACCTTCAGCTTTAATATTCATTCTCTTTTTAAGAAGACTAAATTTTGGGTGGCTTGAACAGAGGGTTGCTTGTATTTTTTTCTACATTCATCTAGATATTTTAGAATGTTTTCTGAACCTAGAAAAGGAAACTTGTCTTTAAGCAACCTAAACAAGGAAGGTTATTTCATGACTGTGCTTCGTAAAGAAGGGTACTGACTTTAGAAGTTGCATTAATCTCACACACCGTGTGGGTTTTTTTTAATCATCTTTTTCTCTTTCTGATAATGCTTCACAGAAGAAACTTGCCAGCTACAATTTTGACTTCAGAAGCTGGCCTGTAGACTTTCGGTGGGACGAGTTCACGAGTCGGTGAGTTGACAGCGTGGAATAATTCTATTTCGTCCTTCATTTTCAGTGGTCTCCTCTCCTTTCAAGCAGAGACAGAAAACTTGGCTACAGTTCACAAAATATGTTAGGGGGTAATGGTTGTGAATTGAATGGAGAAATACAGAGGAAAGCTGGCTACTAGCAAAAATTCACAAGATAGTTTATATGTTTGTATAAAGAGCATAGGTGTATATATATATATATGGTATTCGGCTTTGTTCTGGTGTTTCCCACGTCATTATAGTTGTGCTTTTAAAGTTGTAGCAACGTTTTGGCAGAATCTCATCTGCCATCATCAGACTTCTGTATTGTGTTCGTCTGTATTGTGTATATATATATATATATATATAGTTTACAACTATAAATATCAAACACAGCGCGACAGTTCTGCCATACATACAAAGATATTACTAAACCATTAACATTCATATTATTAGTACAATATTCACAATCTACATCTATTTATCCTATTTTTGTTCTGACCTTACTTTAATTTATGGCTAAATTCATAATTTTAATCCCGCAGACACTAATATGATCTAATGACTGGGTAGGTGGGCATGGCTTGGTGGTTATGTGACTGGATGGGCATGGCCAACTTGATGTCACTCACTTTGAGGGGTGCTTTGCCAACCTCTACTTGCCCCTCCCCTCCCAGCCATTCCGTGCCAGCTCACCCGCGCTCCTTAGGACCTCAACAGGAAGCAGTTGTTGGAGCTAAGCATCCACCATGAGAAGGAGTTGGTAAAACAGTTGGCTCAATTCAAATTGGATCAGACCGAGAAAGAGGCTCAGCAGAAGCATCTCACTGAGGACTATGAGCATAGGCTTTCCAAGCAGAGGGAAGACCTGCGGGAGGTCAAGGCCGGGTACTGGCGCCTGGAGGCTCAGTGGGCTGAGATGGTCAGCCAGTTCCAGGCCATAATGCAATCCCACTGGAACAAGGCCCTCCGACTCTTCACCACCAGCGGCACTTCCCTCCAGCCTTTACCCAAAGGCCTGCACCAGGAGGCTGAAGCAGGCCCCAAGTTGGAATTTCTGTCCCCCTCTGACCTGCACAAAAAGACTCTCGGCAGATGAGATTAGTTCTCAACTGGTTCTAATTGAGCCAAATTCATGCAGACACATGCACGCGCACACACACACACACACACACACACACACACACACAGTCTTGTAATCCCTCAGAACCAATCAGAACCAAGACATTTCTTTGTCATTCGTAGGGCAGCCCTTCAAAATATTCACAGCCAGAGTAGGAGGTTGCTTCTTTTTATTTCTAGTACTTTTGGATTTTTGGAGGCACTGGAAGGAAAAGAAAAGGAGTAGCCACCTCCTAAAAGCAGATTACCTCCTTAACAAATTTATTCCTCAGTTTGTCTTGTTTCTGAAATGGATTAGGAGGACTTAGAGCAGAAAAATGAGGGCAGAAACGATCCATTATCCCTTCCTATTTTATATGCATTATCTCAGTCTATTTATTGGTCTCGCTTTGCTTTTTTATGCAGCGGGAAATAGCTGAAACTGTAAAATATATCCTCACATGACAGCCTTTGTTATTTGATGTTGGAGATATCCCATCAACAAAGGGATGGATTTTATATTCTTGTATGGAGTAAAATTTTCCCCTGTTTTCTAATTGGCATACCGTATTTTGAATGTTCTCATCTCTTGAAATTTATTTGTGAACACTGATTCCACATAAAGTTAGGGAGGAATGGTAAAAGGAAGCATGATTATATCTTTACTTTTTTCATACACACATATCCTGTGTGGTTTTCTCTGCACTTGGTCTCTTCATCTCTGCTTCACCAAGCTACCAATGATGAAGAGTCTATGAACAGGATACTACAACAGAGAAAGCACCTTTCTTAATTGAAGTATTATGTACCAAAAGTACTTAGAGAAATGTAGGCGCTGATGATAACAGAATAACAGAAGGGACTTTGGAAGTCTTCTAGTCCAACTTTCTGCTCCAGCAGGATACCCTATATCAGTGATGGCTAACCTTTCCGTCGTGTGCTGAAAGTGCACATCACCCATAATGCAATGCACGTGCATGCTCCCCCACCCCCTGCACATGAACATGTGACCCCCGTGCTCCCATGCTTCCTGCGCATGCATGACCCCCATGCTTCCCCTTGCCCCCTGTGCATGTGCACGCTTCCCCCACGCTGCCGCGCCACCTGCACATGCATGCACGTCTCCTGCATGCGCCCCATCTCCTGTCTCCCACATGCACGGCAGATACCTGGCAATCAATATTGGAACCCTGCTATCCTGTCACCCCAAGTCCTTCTTTTCACTCGATTAGACATACCAAGTTCTTGTAATCTAACCATTCCCCAAGCAGCATCTCTTCCTCCATCTCCTAAGGTCTTTCTTTCATACCATCGCACCAATCAGCACATGTCTCACACTATTATAAAAGCTTCCTATATGTCATATTCTATGGGAAACGCAATGAAGGAAACTGAGTAGGAAAAAGATCAGCAACACAGGGTTATTGTGACATCTAATATTAGATTTATTCTGTCCTGGCAAGGGATTTGGAAAAGGGATGCTAGATAAAGGCAAGGAGACACAGAGAACTTTGTCTTTTACATATATTAGTGATGCTAACTATTATGTTATTGTTCTCACTTAACCTGGTTCCAAGAGAGCAAACACAAGACAAAGGCAGCAGCCCCCACCTTTTAAGGTTTCATCTATGAATTCTGTTTCTTCACAGATAAAAGGCTGCTTCCAACTAATTAGCTCTGACAAGAAAGAGCCTTGCCAAATTGTTTTTCAAGGCTCCAAAAAACCCACAGATAAGAAATAGTTTTCAAATACTAATAATGTCATGAGACTGAGCTTCAGAGCGTCTTTGCCTTCTGCAAAGAACTGTTCTTCAAACCTGGCTTTTATCCACTTGGGGGAGGGGCCATTACCTTGCAGCCTGACTCCCAAGTCACCCGTGCTGCTGTAACTGCTCTCTCCTACAAGCAATCCTGTGCACACACGTACTTGGCACAGGCTCCTCGGGAACCTCATCATCATTGCTGCCAGCCCAGGGGTAGGATACAACAGGGTTAACTACCAGTTTGTGATTTATGAGCTTCCCTGCCCACTGTGAGCCACGTGCCTGTAAATCATCATTAGCACCCTGCGTGCTGAGAAGCAGCCTTTGAAACAGCCCTCTTCTTGTTTTTTAAACTGCAGCTGTGCCTCGTTCAGCAGCTGAAGTTGAAAAATCAGGAAATAAAGATCAGGTAAGAGCCCTGGTGGGTGGACAAAAACATCAGCAGACATAGGACTGGTTCTATGTCTGCTGTTCTTCAGAGCTACCGGTTCTACAGAGGTGGACAGAACCGGTAGAAACCCACCTCTGTGCCAGCCCCCACAATCTCTGAAGGCAGCAGTCCACTCCCTAATGGTCCTGGCCCCTCATCTGAGTCCTCAATCTCCTCCACCGTCCGCGCTTGCTGCCAGCTAACCACAACAGGTTCTAACATTTACCATGGAAGCATGGATGAAAGAATCGGCAATATATATGAGAAGAAAAGTGGATTATGATTAACTCAAAAAAAAGCTAGATACAACACAATTGCTTGAAATCCTGAAAGAGAACAGTGTCCAGTAAGGAAGAAAAATCCTAGAAAATGCAATTGTAAAAAATACTAGTAGAAAAAAAATGGGAGGCCTGTTTAGAGACCTGTGTCTCCCCAAATAACTTTCTACCCCAAAATTATAGAAAGTGGAGATGGACAATGGAGAAAGGTGCATTCAACCAAAGAGTCATACTATATAAGGCAAGAAACTACTGTAAATATTGTGTCAGAAAGACTAAAGGTCAGAAAAAACTCAGGCTTGCAAGAAATAGCCCAAATAAGAAAACAGCATTTTCAGAAACAAATGACATATTAAAAACAAAAAAAGCCAAAGCATAGAGGTGTATTGGAAGAAAAAAGAAGGAATAATGGTGAGAAAGCAGAATTTTTAAATAATATTTTCTGCTTATCTTCCCTCAGGGAACAAAGCTGTAGCTGGCTATGAAATAAAGGAACTGCAGCTTAGGATAGACAAGGAGAAAACACAGGAACACTTAACTAATTTAAACCAGCCAGATGAATTACAGGTTACAGTTCTTTACTTATTATGTCATTTAGTGACTTGTTGAAGTTATGATGGACCTCCTCAGGACCACATACAATCTGGATTCTAAGTTCAGGTAGTCGGGCCACCACCTTTGCAGTTATTAGATCACATTTTGGGCTCTCAGTAACAAACTCACATTTATGGCAGTTTGCAGCATCCTGCAGTCAAAGGACCATGATTTATTATGTTTTTTGACAGAAACCAGCTATTTTTTGCTGGTTTCCGGCAAAAAGACCACCCACTGTGGACAATGAATTCACTTAACAACTGTGATATTCACTTAATAACACTACAAGAAAGATTGTAAAATCAGATCAGTCAGTGGTGACCTGCTTAATGACTTGCATGACGCCCAACTGTAATTCCAGTCTGAATTGCAGTCATAAAAACTAGCAAAGGTGAATACAAAATAATCAAATAAGGTCTAAATGTTCTTGAGAATTGTCAGATCCCCCCAAAAAAACAAGAGGAAATGTAAATGTCCTTTCTTAAAAAAAAAAAAGGAACAAGGATAATCTGGAAGTTACAGACCTGAGCAAAATCCTGAAGCAGATTATTAAACAGAGTTTATCAGCATTTGCAATGCAACAATGTACAGGAGCCAATTAATTTAACCTGCTTTTTCAACAGTCTAGCATCCTCGCATTCAAAGGAATGCTATGGACATATTATATTTGACTTCAGCAAAGCATTCAATAAAAACTCTCATGACATCCACATTAATAAAATGATAAAATACAGACCAGATGACACTGCTATTAGTCGTCACATCCAGAAAATACTCCTAAATAGCTCCAGTTGAGCTTAAGAGAACAGCATGAAGTGGAGTTCAAGTTCCTGTCTTGAACAAATATTAGTTGTTTGATATTCTTCTTGCCAACGAATAAAGGGTTGAAGTTTGATTATATTTGCAGATGACCCAAACTAGGAGGAATGATTATTAATATTTATTATTTTAGAAAAGAAGAAAAAAATTTAAAAGCTAAGAACAGGTTTCAGGCTGGAATGAATGGGGTGTATAGTCTTTCATCCAGATGAGGTTCACAGTCGCCTCGAACCATGCAATGGGTATCATATAAATTAAATAAATAAATGAAGAAAATATAAAAGGTACAAGTATAAGACAGAAGAGACCTGGCTGGGCAATACTATATGGGGAATGATTCTAGATGACATAGTGTATCATCAATTGAATATGATGCAGTTGCTAAAAAGGCAAATGTCATTTTGAAATGTAGACCCCAGATCATGATAACTTATTGACACCTCTATTTTCCCTTATTAGGGAACAAGGAAAATAGACACCTCTATTTCCCCTCTATTTGCCCTAGTTAGAATTCTGTATCAAATTCCATGGGCTGCAATTTAACGTCAACAAATCAGAGCTTCAGAGAGAGCTATCAATATAATGAAGGGCCAGGAAATCAAGTCCTGCAAGGAATGATGAAAGGAACTGGGTACACGTTGTTTGATGGGGCATTGCCACATAGAAGTGAATCAATCAGATACCAAATAAGAGTAGACACCAACCAACTATGTCAACTGTATAAATGGTTGCACTGAACTGTAGAATAGCAAACTAAACAGGACCACCATAATAATGGTTTCTACAGTGTTTCTGGCAACACTTTTTCCCAGTTTACAGAAAAACTGAAGTAAAGAGAATGGCTAGACTATAGACTTGCTGCATTAAAATTAGCTGATTGAGTTACATTGTACACCACGGAACTGCTCTAGGGTTGATGCAGTAAACCCAGGCTATCAGCACATAAAAATATCTTGCATTTTTCCTGACAGAATTCTCCATCTGTTTTGCAACTGAGAATCATAAAAAAGATTAACAAGCTTTTTACATATGCATACTTAGCATATGAATATATTAAGCTTTTATATGGAAAATCAGATCCTTGGACTATATAGCCAACTAAGTATATTTTATCTATTAGTAGCTGACAAAATTCCTGAGTTACTTATTTATTTGTATATTATACATTTCCAAAGGAGAAATCATCTAGCTACAGTATTTCTGATTTAACTGTTTTCCATATTTTACATTATGTGTTATATTAAAATTACTTATTAATCTAACTGCATATTAGTTGAATAGCAGAGTACCTATGGCATGATACTCCCCCACTGAGTCCCCAGACCAACCAGAATAATTATATTTATAATAGTTATAATTTTATAGCATGCCATTCTGACGTTTCATTTTTTCTAAGGTCGTTGTGTAAAAAAAACCCGACATTCTATGGATTTGCTAGATTTTTATTACCAGTACTTACGTTCCTTTGTTAATTATTTTTTTTAATGTGAATATACAAAGATGTGTCTGTTTTAACTGAAAGTTATAAACATAGGTAAAGAGGTGATATTTCAGGACTAACTTGGAAGGCCTGTAATTCCATTGGAACTTGGGGGAGGTGGGTCAACAATACCTTATGACTATCGGCCGAATTGGTTGACAAGTAGATAAACAAGGACCTCCTATGTTGATCTCAGAAGTTTAGCTTTTGATTGTTGAGTAGGATACCTTACATAGAGACAGAGCAGGTCAGGCTGTCTCATGCTAAGCCATAATATAAACCATGACTAATATCTTAATGTTCAGCTGAATCCAGCAATTACTGTTTATTCAACCATAATGAAAACAAATTATAGCTTACTATAGTACGCAAAGTCAAATCCTATGCATATTTCTTTCATTGGCTGACATTTCTTAATAATACCTAATAGTTGAGTAGAGAACGAAAAATTCCAAAATTTCAGAGATAGAGAGGGGAAATGTAGGGCTAAATATCTGGCTTGCAAAAATCTGGAGATAATTGTTCCACTTAATGGTCATCTGAAATTTTGCCAACTCAGGTAAGTGGAAAGGTTAAAAAGGGAAGAATGGATAAGTATTATGATACAAAGTGGCCATTTAAATGCTGCTTATCACCCATGCCCTCGTCACTTCCCGGCTGGACTACTGCAACTCTCTTTACATGGGGTTGCCCTTGAGGTGCATCCG
>JANHFN010001883.1:178229-198249 GCA_032468175.1 Toxicocalamus goodenoughensis
AACATGCATATACATGGGGTGAGCGACCCATGTATATGCATGTTAGGTCTTTGAGTTCAGTCTCCTAAAGAAATTGGTTTTTAATACAATCCTTTCCAAATTCTTGAACAAATTAAAAAAAACAGTTGACAGTCTACCTTGTCTCTTTACAAATGGCTAGAATACAGTTAAAAGTCAATATGTATACATTGGGGATAGTACCTATCCTTAGACTTAGTAACCAGCATTTTCTAGCTGGCATCAGCAGGTGCCTTTGACAAGACTATACTACTGTCCTGTCACTCTTGAAAGTTCACTGCCTGCCGTGTCCTGCTGAAGGCCTAACAGAGAAGCCCATTATCTTGGGGGTGGGGGCGTGGGATGTAACTGGTGATTTCATGAGTTGGAATGAATGAACTAGTTCTGCAGATGGACACAAAACAGTTGCATTAAATATTTTTAGAGAAGTAAAAAGAATGGTGGTATAGTGTTGTGGCATTATTTGAATTTTGTCCTGGAACATAAGTAGAGGTAGTGTCAAAATGTCTTAACATTGATGGAGCTACACCCATTTATTTGCCCAGGTATATTCCCGCTTGGATCAGCCTCTGACAGCTTTAAATGTTTTCAAACAAGGGTTAGAACGATTTCCTGGAGAAGTTTCTCTCCTTTGTGGTATGGCCAGGATTCATGAGGTATGCAAATCAGGTTTTTCTCCTGCATCAAGAGGATAATTGATAAGTATGCCCTCAAATAGTTTTTTGCTTTAAATTCCAATACTAGATGTGCAAATAAGTTAATGCTAAGGAGGCAGAATGGGAGAACAACTTTAAGACTAGGCTTGTGGCTTCTTTGTTCTAAAATGTAAGAATAGAAGAACTGACCTATTCTCTAGCTTTAGCAATTCCTCCTCTAGTATTTCTAAAACTGTTGCAATAACTGTAAGTTTAAAATCTAAATACAAGGACTGAAATTTGGTATGTTTTAGTTTATTACTGAGTTACATCTCTTCTAGCTTCCACTGAAGTAGCTGCTTATAGTTCCGTCTCATCCATGCTTGGACAAAGGAGTCATTATCAGGTCTTTTTCTAGTATTCATTGTTTCAAACAATAAAGACAGGTAGAACTTAACAAACTAGTTGATTTTTTTTGCAGCTTGCTAATGATTTCATGGGTATTGGGAGAATGGAGGGCCGCAAGTACATTAGTAAGAATTATTGCACAGTACAATTATTTCAGAGATTACAAAATGGTTAAGAGGATCCTTGTATGTGGGCCATGAGATGTTGGATTGGTACCAGGGGGATTTGTGTTCTAGTCTCTCCTCAGCCAATGAAACTCCCTGGGTGACTTTCTCTCTTAGCCCAAACTACTTCGCAGGGCTATGGTTGCGGGGCAAAATAGAAGGAAGTATTGTAAAATTTAAATATAACAAGTACATAAAAATTTTTAGAGAAGCCTTGTTCTTTCAAAGGTTGTTGAAATGAAGAGTTATGCAACTAAAGTTATAATGGAAATTTAGAAAGCCTTGAATGTTTTTCAGTTAAAGTTTTTTTATCCAAAAAAGTTTGCCTTCCCACATATATATGAATGTCAATATTTTCTCCTTGTTAGAGCTCCCAGACTTTGGGACTGGGAAGCACCTAGATTTTTCAGAGAATATTATGAATATGCTTATAAAGTGAGTGCTTGGGAAGGAGCACGTCTGTTCTGACCTAGGCTTCCCCCAACAGCACAGAGCTGAGTCCATGTCCCGATAAACCACTTTTATTTGATTTACAATGAATTTCCTCCAACAAAGTCCTGGCCAACAGTCTTTCACGATAGTTCCCAATTAAAAACCTTTATCAGTTCCCAATTAAAAACCTTTATCAGGCTTGGAGTGTCCAGGCCTATATCTTTCAGATGCCAAAATACTTGACAAGCATGCCGGAGTGAACTAATTGTCTCCTGCAAAGCCCCACTCCCCTTTTGCTCCTCTTTTATACTCTAGGGGAGGGGGCATTCACCATCCACTTGTAGCTTTACTCCCGAGTCGGCCTTTGTTCCTTAGCTGTTCCCTTCTCCTGGCAACTCTGCGCATGCGCACATCGGGAACAGGCTCGAGCTGTTCTGCCCCACTGATCTCTGACTCTGAAGGCAGCTGATAACTGTCAGACAGCCCTGGCCCCATCTTTGCCTCTGACACAGAGCACTTGTCAGAACCTTCCCCAGACTCCAGGACTGGCCCATGCTCCTCCCCAACCTCCTCACTGTCCGAATCTGCTGCCAGCTCTGCTAGCCTCTGTCAGGCCACAACATCCATTCACAAATGGTTGCCAAATGGCACAGTTAGTCACAACATGACTGTTTCTTAATAGACTAAAAGAAATGTAATTTATCAAGAATTCTAATACAGTTGTAGTCTAAGCTCCAAAATTATGATAAAAAGCAAACTGGTAATGCAACCGGAGCCTGGCGGAGACACTCGGCTTCAGGCGCTCGTGTCGCTGCCTTCCCTTTGCCTTCGAAGGCAAAGCCAATTCTTTTAAAAACGACGCCCTACTATCGGTACGACAAAGATACCCTGCCCGAGAGGGCAGCCCAACCCCATGTGGGGAGGCGAATCTCCTGGGGCCACAGCGCAGGATCGGCCCACCCCGGGAGAAACGCCCAGCCGCCATCCCTGCCTGGCGCCGGGCAGAGCACAAAGAGCTTCTCCTGGGGCGCCCAGCACAGCTGACAGGCGGGCCCTCCTTCCTGGCGGCAGAACTCTTGCCAAGGCAGCGAGTGCCTCCCCGCCAGACCGTCCACTCATCCCGCCAGAGCCGTGCAGGCTGGGCAGAACTGGCAAAGCGAGCCGCGGGTGCGCACTCGCCTGCCAAGCAAAAGAGCTGGGCCGACCTGAGCTTGGCTTCTTTCCCAAGTCCCTCAAAGCCCAAACCCGAAGGGCCACTGGGAGAGGCTGCCTGAGATAATGATAGTGCCCACCCATCCGCAGACAAGGAGCCGAGGCGACAGCAGTGCTGCTTACCTGGCCGGCAGGTCCGGGGGAGAGAGCCCGAAGCCGCCCATCCTTTCCACCCCTTGCCCAGCCTGTCCCCATCCCCACACATCTCCAAACGAGCTGGCAGCTCCAAACGCTGCAGCGGCATGGGCATCGGGCAGAGGCGCTCATTCAGCGGGGCTCAGCTCGGAGGATGCGGTGCAGGCTGTCGCCTTGCCTCCATGTCCACGGATGGGTGGGCACTGTCATTTCCTCGGGCAGCCTCTCCCAGTGGCCCCTTCAGGTTCGGGCTGAAGGGACTTGGGAAGGAAGCCAAGCTCGGGTCGGATTGGCTCTTTTGCTTGGCAGGCGGGCGCACATACACGGCTTGCTTTCCTGGCTCTGCCCAGCCTGCACAGCTCTGGTGGGATGAGCGGAGGGTCCAGCATGGAGGCGCTCGCTGCCTTGACGAGAGCTCCGCCACCAGGCAGGAGGGCCCGCCTGTCAGCTGCGCTGGGCGCCCCAGGAGAAGCTGTTCACGTTCTGCCCAGTGCCAGGCAGGGATGGCAGCTGGGCACTTCTCCCAGGGTGGGCCAATCCTGCGCTGCGACCCCGGGAGATTTGCCTCCCCACGTGGGGTTGGGCTGCCCTCTCGGGCGGGGGAGTCTTTGTCGTACCAGTAGTAGGGCGTCGTTTTTAAAAGAATTGGCTTTGCCTTCGAAGGCAAAGGGAAGGCAGCGACAGGAGCGCCTGAAGCGAGTGTCTCTGCCGGACTCCGGTTGCAGCGAGGAGCCCTGGCTGGCCGTGCGTGGCTGCGCCAAATGCGGCATTGCTTTAAATGCGACGGCAGCACAGGGAGAAGGGAAAGCAACAATGGCAGAAGGTTTCCCGATACGAAGTGCCCCACCAACGCCGATGTCAACATCCAAGCCGTCGCCGCCTGCCCGCCCAAGAATGCAAGGGGAAGAATTAAGTCACCCCCGAAAAGACGGCCTAGCCGTTTTTTGTGGGGAAAAAAAATAAGGCCTGGCCTTATTTTGTGAGAAACACGGTAGTAATGTTTTACCCAAAAGTAATCCATAAATAGAAGTAGGAAATAACCAGAAACATATGGCTACTTACTTTGAGTAAGCTAGAAAAAATGGTGAACACATAAAATAAAAAATTATAATTATGTGTGATTAACACATAAATGCACCTTTTCAAGTATATTTGTTCTTGTTCAGTAAAATTAGAAGAGATGTATTTTTATTCACCCTAATTACTTTTGAAGGATATTTTCAGAACCAGAGCTGTTAAATTCCAAAAATAATTTCAAGTTGTCTTTCTCAGTTACATTGTAATTCATTCAGTACAGCTCCAAAATTTCACCCAAATATGCTTGATGCAGCAGATATCTGAGAAGTATAATAAAAGCTGTAAAGTTGTATATTCCAACATTTCTGTGCACAGCTGTTTGATGAGGACTATTGGTAGGAGCAATGTTATATTCAGTCTAAATAGAACAAGGAACATAAAATTATTAGTGGAAAACTGCTCTGAAAATATTGCAATCATAATCAAAGAATTACAAAATGACGATATGATACGAGAAACATTTATAATATGCAAGCCTGTAGTACTACAGCGGTAACAGAGCTACTGATAAAATTTGAATTTCATTCTATATCTTTTTGTTTTTATTAATCATGTGTAATTTAAAATACTTTTATCTTTTCATCTGTTTATAGGAAATGAACAACATTTCTACAGCTGCAGAATGCTATAAAGATGTCTTAAAACAAGATAATACCCATGTGGAAGCCATTGCATGCATTGCAAGTAATCATTTTTACTCTGACCAGCCAGAGATAGCTTTACGTTTTTATAGGTAAGAAGATAGTAAATATATATAATGTTTCTGAAATAGTAAAAAAGTAAAAATAAAAAATAAAATGGTTGGGTATATGAAAAATATGTTAAATCGTACACTAACTCAATGGGTTGTCTGTCAAACTTAAGAATTATAGCCCTGATAGGAACCTAGAAGCTACAGCTTAATATCTGTATTAAAATATCCATAAGAAGTGTTTGTAGAAATATAAAATTCACACAAAAATAGTTTGTTACGAAAACAACTGCCTGCAAAGGTTCCTGGATTGGGGTTGAAAGGCGAAAGCAGAAGCAATATGCTCCGTCCCATATTTCAGAAGACCAGGTTGCCCTGATAGACTGGTCTCACCAGAACACTGTTTGTAGAAATATTTAAAATACAGAAGGGAATCTTGAGTTGCTTCTACATATCTACTAGTTCTGTTCCACAGTCTCAAGGTAGTCAAAAACAGATTCTAGGTCTCCATCATTTCCACCAGTGTTAATAACCCTGGGAACACATGAACTGATTTGTGGTCTGTCCTCAACTGATTAATCAGACAACATAAAAATGGTGTTCAAACATTCACCCATCCATCTATATTTTTACTTAGTGCTCATTTGCCAAGAGATTTTTACCATCAAATTTGTTGTAAGAACTATAAAGCTATTAATGGACTATTCTCCTCCATTTGAAATACTAATGTATTAAAAAAAATCTAACATGGGAAATAGGGAAAGACAGACACACACATGTAAAATAATTTTATTACAATGCTTCATGTGTTTCTGATAATATCTCCTGAGAATGTGGCAAACATTTTCTGTTAATTTTTCAAAATTATATATCTATTTTCTTGTCCAGAGTATATATTTGCTATCTAAATAATATATTTTATTTTCACGTAGATGGAGAGTTTCTCTGTATTCATTTCTCAGTTACAGAAGTTAGTTATTTGTACTAATGTCCCTGACTTTACAGAACAAGAATCAGTCTAGGCTAGCTCGACTGCATAGCCTGATAATTAAAAAGAAAAGTATTTTATTATATCTGTCAGATAGTCAAAAGCTATGAAAACTTAAGGACAGAATAATGGTTAGATTTAAGGTACTACACAGTGTTTTGAACAGCAAGTTCCTTTATAGTAGGAGTGCTTTGTTAGAGAACTAAATTTAATAGTTCTAGTCCAGCAGTTGCCAACTTGACTTGAGCCTTTTGGAACTGGGCTATGAAGGTGGTGGGTGACATGTGCATGCAGGTGCAGATGCCCACCACTTGTGCAAATTGAATACACGCACACTCACCCACCACTTGCACGGAACCATCCCCTCTCCCCACCCCTCCCACCAGTCTGCAAAGCCAGAAAGGTTGGGGAACTCAGTTTTAGATTACAAGGCTCAATTCTTGGGGGAAGGAGAGAAAATGCTGATCATATTGAAAATGACGGTATAAGAACTATTGCACCCTGGTTTCTTCTTATGTTCAGTAAGAAATACAGAGATCGTGTACCCTGAAATGTTTTTCCCCCTAGTCCAAGGGAGGTGACACTTGTAAAAAGACGTACTATATATCTATTCTTACTATGGATTATAATTTGTGATATTAAATGAGATGGGCGGAAACCGCCATGCCATGAAATAATTATATAGAACTCCTTTTTGACTTTATCTAAAGATGGCAGCCTTCTTGAGCTAGGATGCTAAGAATGGTGAGATCTTGGAAGTATTTTATTGAAAGATTACAAGGAATGCTAGATTGTAGATGTCTGCTTTGCAAGGCAGACCACTCTAAGAAAGGAATGCCATATAGATCAGGTAACAGTTATAGTAACAGAATCTTGCAAATCTGAATTGCCCTTACCCCCTCCTTCATTTTCTACTAGTGTGAACTAAAGAGTGGCCTGGCACATTTATAAGAAACTAGTTTCTTGGAATGGGCTCAAGCCATGCTTGCTTATCATTGCCTTGGTAACAGCTTTTCCTCCTGTCTTTCAAGGGCATTTTTATTCCCATTACAGAAGGCTAGACTGGAAAATCAAAGCTATCCTTGAATAGGCAGGACTGTACTGTTCCTAAGAGAACTTCATGGATGCCTCAATGAAGTCAGCATGAATCAAGCTACTGAATGAGTGTGTGTGTGTGTGTGTGTGTGTGTGTGCGTGTGTGTGTGTGTGTGTGTGTGTGTGTGTGTATGTATGTATACAGAATTAGTATGAGCACAAGAAACTTTCAAGAAACATGCTCCAAAAATACAAATTGACTTACTTACTTTTTATGTTGAACTAGGCGGCTCCTGCAGATGGGCATTTATAACAGCCAACTCTTTAACAATCTAGGCCTCTGCTGTTTCTATGCCCAGCAATATGACATGATTCTCAGTTCATTTGAACGTGCACTATCTCTAGCAGAAAGCGAAGAACAAGCTGCAGATGTGTGGTACAACTTGGGACATGTAGCTGTGGTAAGAATAATGCTTGTTAAGGATACTTTGATGAAATATTTATGCAGAAATGATTAGATTATAACCCAGAAAGCATTAATGGCCTATAACCTACTTATCA
The DNA here is from genome assembly GCA_032468175.1 of Toxicocalamus goodenoughensis. Taxonomy (NCBI): domain Eukaryota; kingdom Metazoa; phylum Chordata; class Lepidosauria; order Squamata; family Elapidae; genus Toxicocalamus; species Toxicocalamus goodenoughensis. The sequence continues at coordinate 185,586 of JANHFN010001883.1, forward strand.
ACTACCAGAAAGATGCAAGAAGAAATGTTTTTGCATGCTGTATATCACAATACATTTATTTCCTCTTGGAGAAGATAGAAACAGTCTCATTGGAGGGTTCTTATACAGTATGTTGCTGTTAGGAAGACTGATGTAGCCTGCCTGAAGATTTTCCAAACAAAACTTTCACATCATGTACATTTCAAGGGTAAGACTTCTCAAGGAGAAGCAGACTTTGAGAGGAAGTCTTGGTTCAGTTAAATTTGAAAGAAAGTGACTTCTGAAAACTTCCTTGTAAAAATATATCTCATTTCTGTGTGTTGATAATTGAAGTGAAAGATTGAAAAATGAAAGTAGGCTAACATAAGGATTTTAATACTGAGCCAATAAAATTCTCATTATAATTTGCTGAATTCACTTTACTAATTAAAAAATTAGTAAAGATTTAAAGATATTTCTCAGGGACGAGTAACCTGCAGTTTTAGTTACTTTTTTTTCCAGCCCCCAAAATTTACCAGGAGGGCAAAAAATGTTCGCCCTACTCATTCAAAGACACCCTGTAACCCTGCAAGAGGCATGATGACAGTATTAAAGGGAAGGAAATATGAGGATTACAAATGATGTAAATAAACAAAATGCAGACCCAACTAAAGGAAATATGTTCATTCCAGACTTACAGAAATTAGAATAGGATATTTCTCTGCATAACTAGTTCTAGTGGTCTAATTTTCCAAGTTAAATGCATATTCACATCCTGTAGCTATGAACAAATTCTGGCAGAAAGTGGTTATCATTTGGTAATTTTGTCAAATACCTTCCATTTAAACAGAAATAATGAATAATATTGCCTCCTTTCTTATTCTTTCAATAAATTTAATACAAGTTCTACTGAATCCAGTAAAAAATCCAGATAGTACAACACTTTCTACAATGATAAAATTAGGAATCATTTTGTAAAATGGGCAGCAATATATATTTGAAAAGTAAATACAAATGAAAGAATTTAATTCCATTCCCACTTTTTTTACAGAGAAGATTTGAATGGAAGTCCCCACTCTTAAGTGTTGTTTTAAAAACCCCACGTGTCACAAATCTTGCCAAAATTACACTCCCATTGTATGAAACATCTTTACATTCTCTTTTGACACTCCCAATTCAATCCTTTCAGGACTAAGAAGAAGCAAGAGTGACACATATCCAGATTTATAATATCTGCATAGGGAAAAATTACCTAGTATATAGAAACTATGGATATATTCTGTGTTTTACCTTCTCAGGGAATAGGTGATAGAAACTTGGCTCATCAATGTTTCAAATTGACTTTGGCTAACAACAATGACCATGCAGAATCCTACAATAACTTGGCTGTGTTGGAAATGCAAAAAGGTCATATTGAGCAGGTTAGTATCTAATTTAAAGGAAGGTGGGTCTTTAAGTTTCTATAGCTAATAATATTCTTTGAGGTGAATGAGAACCATGGTAATGCTCATAGGCTGCATCAATGATAGGAAAAGCAACTGTGCAAATGCCTTTAACCAATCCAAAGTGGGGCAGGAGAATATTTGTTTAAATTTGGTATGTACAAAATGTAGTTTTGCAGCAGCAGAACATTCCACAGAGTTACAAAATGTTCCAATTCTGCCTATAGGCTGTACCAATACAACCGAAATGGGTTTTTTCAGTTCTTTATCCTCTGGTCTGGCCTAAAACTGTTTTGGTTGAAACACTACGAATGTTTTGCAATTTGGAAAATTAAATTCTAGAAAACCAGAATGGCCAGTACAACATAATATGGAGAAGAAAGAAATCTAAGCTATCCTCATTGAGTCAATTTATGTTACAAACACTGTAATTTGGTAAAAAATATGGTAGCTGTAAAGGCCCACTGAATCAGTCATTCAAGAAAAAGAGTTGCATATACTGTAAAGTGCATTTGTAAAGTAAACACACTGGCAGAGTCCTGGAGGTTGTGAAACTTGTGTTTGTAGCATTGGGTGCCATACCTAAGCCAAAAACACTAGAAAAATGAAATCTATGTAATTTTTTTTTATATATGAATTTCTCTGAATACTTTTAACCAGTATAGAGTTTAAGGTTTGCTCTTTGGATAACTATGAACAAATTAATTGCAGTGCTCCTCAACTTGGCAACTTTAAAATGTATGGATATAAATTCCCAGAACTCCCAGCTAGCATGCTTTAGTTTAGCAGATGAACCATAGCATAAATTAAGTTTCAAAAACATATTTACACTGTCCACAGAAGATGTTGGTTGTTAGTACAAAGGTACAAATTTTGATGTACAAATACAAACACTGTTTCTATGTTTTAGGCAAGAGTGTTTCTGCAGACGGCTTCATCAATAGCACCTCATATGTATGAGCCACATTTCAATTTTGCTGTCTTGTCTGAAAAGGTAATGTCATCACCCTTTTTTTCATATGTATGTTTATTAGTTTGTATATCTTAAGTGTTTTTGTCCTGAAATTTGTCTGAAGAAGTCTGTAGATCAGTTTACAAATGAAAGACAAATCTGAAGTACCTAGAAGATTTGACAAAAAAGAAAATAGGTTGGAAAGGAGAAAGCAATAAATTCACAAATTAAACTTTTACTGCAGAAGTCTTATATAATTTGCCCATTTGAAATATTTGTTCCAGTCTCATCCTAGCAGTCCATGCATCTGTACTGTGTTCAAAGACAGCACTATGCAGAGTGCCTTAGAGTTCAAAATGAATAGGACATGAGCTTTTTGAAGCTAAATTAGGGTTGTGTCTTACTATATATGTCAGAATATAAATATTTTAAAAGGGAATCATTAGATGAAATCTTAACATATTAGGCTGTTAGTCATTTGGTCTATTTGTTTTTCTGCAGGTTGGAGATCTCCAAAGAAGCTATATAGAAGCTCAGAAGTCCAAAGAAATTTTTCCAGAGCATGTTGACTCTCAGCAACTTATTAATCAGTTAAAACAGCACTTTGCCAGGCTGTGATATACTTCCCACCAAAAAAAATATTTCTTTTTCTACAAAACTGCAGACTTGTGCAAAATTACAAAGAATTCTCAGAACACTTTTACATTTATATGCTGAGAATTTTATTTAAACTGGGTGCAAACTGAATATTGTTATTCTCTTAGCTCCTTTAGTAGAATCTTATCTTTTTTTAAAAGAATTCCTGACTAGTAGCAGCATTCATTTTAGGTATGTTAAGTGAAGCAAGGCAAATTTTAGTTTATCTCATAATGAGTAATGGGAGTATTTCCATACAGGAAACTGCTTAAAAATGTACCCTTGTTGATTCATTCCTTTTTCAAGGAAGGATGTATTTCTTTATTTAATGCTTAATTGTAGTGGTTTTATCTGGTTACAGTAAGCATAAATGAAAAAGAATTGTTTAACTTTTTGTTGCACCAGAGCAAGTTTAGACTAACTTTTATTTAGGAAGATCATAGATTATTATGTGAAAAGCACAAGTGTTAGTGTTGATGAATTAAGAAATGTATATGTATCCCTGTACTCAAAATCTGGTATGTGCTCTCTGCAGGTGTCAATTCATGGCACTCATTGCTTATGATTTTGGGATCTAATGAAGGCTCTATACCAAAAGGAACGATTGGTATTTGCAAACAAGAGCCTGTTTCTTTCGCTGTCTAAGTGGGTATTAATGAGGTAGTAGAAACAAATAGAACTACAGTTGTATCTGTAGCTTCAAAGCAGTGAAACAAATCTGAATATCTGATTCCAATGGAATAGGTCGTCTTGAGAAGGAAAGGCAAAAGCAGAAGCTATGAAATATTTTCCCTTCTTAGTTTTCCTTCATTTCTGAATCCAAACTGAATTCTGGACATTTGTAGTGAGAGTTTTGAGAAGCATATAGATCTGCACTAAATGAACTTCCATCTCATATCATGAATATTTTTGACAACTGATGCATCTTCTGGTATTTTTCCTAATGTTACTTTCAGTGAAGGCTCATTTGTTTTAAATTTTAAGGGCATTTGATCCTTAATATGTAGATAAAAATATATGGTTTAACTTTATTTTACATTACTTCTCCGTATCTTTTTATTGTTACAAATTATAAATGCCATTTATCTTTGCATCATATGTACACCAATAAAGATTATTCAAGTTTGTTAAAATTAAATAACCTCTTTTTCCTAATATAACCATTTCAGACTAAGAAACTATTATATAATCCAACCACTTACAGAAATTTCCAGCATATTTGCCTGAAGTTAAAATGGGCATTGGTATATTTACCTGAGAATGCCCTTTCTATACATGCTGCTAGAGAGTCCAGGAATGGTTTAAACTCCTCCCTCTGATGTCATCAAGCTGAATCTGCCATAACATAAAAAGCCAGCCTCTGCTGTTAGCTCCAGTTTTTCTGGCGAAGAAACTTGACAGACAGAGTCTCTGGAAGATAAAAAAGTGAACCCTCCCCAACCAAGACCAGACAAACACAGGGTGGGACTGGACTCTCTAGCAGCAAAATGGTCACGGAGGTGGGTTGCTCAGGCCTAGATCCTTCATCCGTCGATAGAATGGATTACCTAAGCTCATCTTCCTCCTACTCTGAAATGGAGAATTGACTATGTTTGAAAGAATTCATAGAATCCCTGTCCTCATAATCCCCCCATTCAGAATGAGTGGCAGGAAACCTATATTCATGAGACCTGGAAAACCCCCGCTGGACAAGAAGATAACTTGACAAAAGGCCGGGAACCTGCCTTGGTGGCCACCTGCAGGGCAAAGGAGTTGTTGAAACCCCTCAGCAATCCCCTGCCTAATGGCCACAAAACCATATCCTTAAGATCCTCCGGCTTACTGTTTAAAGGAGGATCCATTGGTCAAAGGCCAGCAATGGTGGGAATAAAAAGGGCATTGGTACTTACCTGATACGCCCGTTCTCTGTGAGCTGTGATGAGCATCCAGCAGTGGGAGGTGCTTAGACTTAGCTCTGATAGGCTGGGTTTGATTGATAGGACACTCCTCCACATATTCCTCCTTAGCGTTCCCCAGTTTTTGCAAAGACGAAGAGATGTAACCCTCGCCTTTTTTTTTTTTTTTTTTTGTAGTCATTGGCTGGACCAGGAACCCACCAGATGGAAATTGGATGGGTCTGGATGCTCGTCGCAGCTCACAGAGAATGAGCATATCAGGTAAGTATCAACGCCCTTTCTCCAATGAGCTGCTCCGAGCATCCAGCAGTGGGACATACCAGAGCTTGGCTTGTCCTATGCGGGGGTCTCAGTCTGGAGTGGAGTCGCCTCATGGTCCCTGTGGACCCGTTGCAAAACTCTCCTACCAAAGGAAGCCTCAGCTGAGGCAAATACATCAATTTTGTAATGTTTAATGAAAGGCAATGGGGAAGCCCATGTTGCCACACGACAAATTTCTGCTATTGGTGCTTGTGCGGCCCAAGCTGCTGAAGTTGCGGTGCTCCTGGTTGAATGCGCTGTTATGTCACTGGGCACTGATAGTGATTGAGTCTCGTATGCCTTAGCTTTTGTGGCTTTCAACCACCTGCCTATAGTTGAAGATGATACCTCATGTCCCTGAGTGGTTGGCTGAAAGGAAATGAAGAGAGCCTCAGTCTTCCTGAAGGGTGCAATTCGGTGTAAGTACATATGGAAAGCCCTCCTGATATCTAGTTGATGCCATTCACGCTCTAGCCCCTGAGACTGTCTCGGACAAAAGTTCAGGAGGACCAGTTCTTGTGCCCTGTGAAAGGCCAAATTAATTTTTGGGATGAATGTCGGGTCTGGACAAAGAACCATTCTGTCAGATTGAAAAATGCAGAGGTCTTGTCGGGCTGATAAGGCTGCTAGTTCTGAGATACATCGTGCTGATGTTATTGCTACCAGGAAAACCACCTTGTTAGTGAGAAAGTGGAGACTAGTGTTTTTTAGTAGTTCGAAAGAAGCCCTTTAAGAGCTGTGAGGACCAAGTTAAGGTCCCAGGTCAGGTAGTGGTGCACCACTGGAGGGCATAAATTCGTGGCACCCCGAAGAAAATTCTGTATGCATGGGTGATGTGAGATAGATCTCACACCTTTCCATGTCACAACCAAGGCCAGAGCTGACACCTGTCGTCTCAAGGTGTTCGGTGAGAGACCCTTGTCAAGACCCCCTTGAAGAAAGTCCAAAAGTTGTGCCACTGACAGAAAGGATCAATGTTGGATTTAATGCACCATTTATAGAAAATGTTCCATGTGGCATTATATGTGCAGTTTGTTGAAGGGCATTGGGCCACTTGGATCGTGCTGATTACTCTGTGCGAGAGATTTTCACTTCTCAGATGTCTCCGCTCAACCTCCATACAGCTAGGTGAAGCCATTGAGGATCCGGGTGTTGAATCGGACCCTGGGTGAGCGAGACTCTTTGCAGGGGAATCCTCCAAGGATCTTCTGTTGACAGATCCCTAAGGTCCGCAAACCACGGCCTCCTAGGCCAGTATGGTGCCACCAACAACAGCTCTGATTTTTCTTCCAACAGTTTTTGTATCACTCTGAGAATCACTGGAAGAGGGAGGAAAGCATACAGAAGTTCTGGGGGCCACTGACAATAGAGAGCATTGATATTCTCTGCCCCTTCAGCTGGGTACCTTGAGATGAACCTCGAAAGCTGTGAGTTCAGAGGAGAAGCGAATAGATCTATGACTGGCTGCCCGAATCTCTACTGCTTCCTGAAACAAACTCGGGTGCAGGCACCACTCTGACTGGTCGACTGTGCCCCTGCTCAACTAGTCTGCCTGTGTGTTTGACAAGCCCGAGATGTGCTCTGCTCTAATGGAGATCAATTTCTTTCTGCCCAAAGGCACAGTCTCTCCGCTTCCCTCATGAGTTGACTCGAGTGAGTACCCCCTTGCCTGTTTATATGGGCCTTTGTCGTGATGTTGTTGGTAAGTATGAGGATGTTCTTTGCCCAAATATGTGGAAGGAAATTTTGAAGAGCCAAGTGGACTGCTCTGAGTTCCAACCAGCTTATACTGAGTACCTGTTCTGTTGCTGACCAACACCTCTGAGCCGTGAGGGACTGGAAGTAAGCTTCCCATCCAAACAGGCTAGCATCTGTAGTGATGGTGAGTCTGTGGGGTTCTTTGAAGGGACAACCCTTGTTGATGTTCAGAACGGTCCACCAGTGCAGGGATATCAGAACCTTCAGTGGCACGATGACACGGGCCTTGGAGTTGCCTCTTCCCGACCGTTGGTACGGAAGTAGGTACCATTGGAGATTTCTAGTGTGGAACCGAGCCCATGGGATGATAGAAATACAAGATATCATTTCCCCCAATAATGTAGATAAGTTGGCAAGAGGAACACTTAAGGGTTCTAATTTCCTGAGATAATTTTCTAATGCTCTCTAATCTTTCTGGGGATAGAAAAACTTTTCCTTGAACTGTATCTGTAATAGTGCCAAGGTGACTCAAACTAGTTGACGGAGACAGATTACTCTTTGTCCAGTTAATGGAAAAACCATGGTGTTGGAGGATTTGTAAGGTGATTTGAGTGTCTATTTCAGCTTGTCTTTTTGATGATGATAATAACAAAATATCTAAGTAACACTGCAACCTGACAGGTATACCCCTAAAGTTTGCGGCCAGAGCTGCCAACACCTTCGTAAATGTCCTTGGGGCAGAGGATAACCCGAAAGGTAGGGCGACATATCCAAGATGTTGGTTGTTATAACAAAATCTAAGAAATTTGCTATGTGATGGTCTAATCGGGATGTGCAAATAAGCCTCCGTTAAACCAATGGAGGTTAAAAAGTCACCCTTTCTTGTACTGAGTAAAATGGATTGCAGTGTAGTCATCTTAAACCTCCGATACACCAGGGAACGATTGAGTCATTTTAAATCCAAAATTGCCCTCCATTCCCCCGAACTCTTTGGAACTAGAAAAAGTAGCAAATAAAAACCTTGCCCTTGCTGATCTGGTGCCACAGATCGGATTGCCCGGATCTCTAATAAATGTTTAATAGCTGTTTCCATCAGGTTCCTTTTAATAGGATTCCTGGATAAAGCGCATGTCATGAAAAAGTTTGGGGGAGTGGATTGAAATTCTAGAGCTAGACCGAATCTGATGGTGTCTCTAACCCAGGAATCAGGTAGAGGTAGAGGTAGAGGAATCCCATCAGTCTGCAAAAAAGTTTTAGTCTTCTGCCAATAGGGGCACAGTCCTTGAGCCTATTTTGGGCATCAGAAACCTCTATTTCCTGCCCCACGGAAAGGTCTTTTACCTTGCCCTCCCCTCCGGTACCTATCTCCAAGGTCTGATCTATCTGGCTGTTGGTTGTTCTTAAATCCAGAAGCCCTCTGGAATCTTGGAGAGTATTGCCCCTGATAGAAGGGACAAAAGGGCTGGGAAGTTCTGTTTCTGATCTACGAAAAAGAGAGGGGATGATCTTTTTCTTGCTTCTTGTCTCTATCAGAAGCGGGTCTAGAGCAGCGCCAAGCAATTTGTTTCCCGATATTAGGGAAGAAGCAAGCTTCGATTTGTGTTTAATATCTGCTGACCCATAGCAGTCAGCAAGCTGTGACCTGCTATAACTGGCATATTAAGAAAATTTGAGAAATCAGAAGCCAAATTTAAAAAAATTCTATCATATCCTGTAGGAGAGGGATACGCTGCTGAAGAGGCCCATTGCTTCTGGATGAAGTCCCAGAACATCTGCGGAACAGGTATGACGTCCTCTTCTGTTATTGGTTGGGAGAAGACCAAATCTTCTGACTCCCCTTATACTACAGATTGTTGGACCAAAGGAGAAGTATCATTTGTTTATTTTAGCCGGGGACCCCTAGCCCTGCCGCTTTTCTCTACTTATTATCTTTTTAACTCTATTTTTACTCTGGTTTTAACTTTTATCTTTGGGGTTTTTATTTTTTAACTTTTCAGCCGTTTCTAATATTTTCTTTTATCTGTTCTTAAATTTTTTGTACTTCTTGTTTTTTATTGGCTGTTCACCGCCCCGAGTCCTTCGGGAGAGGGGCGGTATACAAATTGAAAAAAAAATAAAAAAAAATAAAAATGTCTGTCAGTCTTGGTGAATCAACATGCACCATGTTGATCTATCTTGTGCCAAAGTTTCCCAGGAAGTGGTGTCAATATTCAGGGACTTGAGAGAGGCTTTCAACATATCTTTGTGTCACTTCCTTTGTCCCCCTTGTGATCATTTTCCTTGAGACAGCTCACCATAGAGGAGCTGCTGTGGTCTGGCATCCTTGCAACATGGCCTGCCATGTGTCTGGGCTTTATTCAGCACGGTGTGAACTGATGGCAGGTCTGCTCTGGAGAGGACTTCTGTATCTGGCACCTTGTCTACATTATTTATTAGTAATATGCAGTAGTTCAGTAAAGTTCTTCCTGAGAGGGCAGATGGAAAGAACTATAGTAGCTACATTGCATATCCAAGTCAACATGTTTCTACTGCCTCATGACTTTACAAACCATGACAAATGTCTCCAAACCATCCCTCCCAAAAAAAACCCACCCTGTATCAGAATCAATAATCTTTTGATCTGAATCTGTACTTTGGGGGATAGGAGAAAGAAGAAGAATGTTCCTGAGTTTTAATTTAAGATTTGGAAATATTCTATTTATTGAAAATCATTTAAAAATAAATAATTTGATTAAGCAGTGGAACAGTGGTAAGGTATACTAAACCATTTGAATGTCAATTTTCCATGGCCATTACACAAGGAAATAAAAAACCAAATTTCCTATATATGTTTTAGAATGAATGGGTTTTCTAATTAATTCAAAACTCGTTTTATGTATGGAGTTTCTTCCCACATGGCACCAAATATCATTCCAGGTAACAGAAGACACTGTAACTCAAATTCAAGAATGTTCAATAGGGTATTATAAAGTAATAAGACATTTCAATATTGTGCAGCTAAGGCAAAAAGTTCATCTTATGTGTAGATATGTAGCATCATTATATGCTAAATCACATTTAAACTGAGGAAAATCCATACTCTTGTCATTCCAGTGCAATGCAAACAGCATTTTCAACTTATGTGTGTACCTTAGTGTGCAAGGGTGATGATCCTTCTGCTAGATTTTGTTAGGCCCTGTAATCTCTTGCACAGTTTGTCTTGAATAACATGTCCAATAGTAGAAACAGCTGTGTCTGGAGGAGAGTTGTTCAAGTGAGTCTGATGTATTGATGCTTCTTCTGTAGGGTCTCTTTCTAAAATATAAAAATCAATTATCATCAGCCAGCACAGGGAAGACTGCTCCTTTTGTTTTTAAAGCTGAAAATTATTTTTAAAATAATGATATGATGTAATATATGATATGATGTCACAAGTGGTGGTTCTTGATGAAGAGTACTAATAGAATATCCAATGATCTGTCACTGATAAAAATGGAAGAATTCTGAGTGCAGCCAAATTTTAGGTCATTAGTTTTGTTTTATGTACAGAATGCCACATAAGAATGATGGTTGGTGGTAATCGGCCTCATGACTGCTTCAAGCACATTTTTTTAACCAGCTCAGCTAAACAGATGAAATTTGCTCATAAAAATTTAAGTTTATTGTTACCAGAGGGATCTGAGGAGAGAATGGGAATAATGCACTCCATTTTGATTCTGACAAAATTTGTTGTACTTACATAGCCCTTAGGGTAAAATTGACAAAAACAAACATCTTAACGGCATTGGTACAAGAGAACGCACTCTTGTAAGCAGAGAGTGGATGGGAACAAATTGCCCTTAGTTTGTTCTTAGGTTTACTGATCCATGTTTTGAAACAGAGCATATGCCAGCATGATTTTCTTCCCCGCAGCATAAGAACACATTTTTATTACTCATGTATACCAAAGCCAAGATTGGCCACAGCCAAAAAGAAGATGACAAAGAAACAGTGACTCCTCCAAATGAAAGGAAGTAAAAGTATGAGTTGTACAAGATACCTTTGCAAAAGGAGACCTTACCTGATCTTCTTTCCTTGTGCTGATAGATTTGAACATGTTCCCATGATGTTCCAGAGAGCTCTGATTTTGGCTAGCTCTAATTGTAATTTGAAGTCCTTCTGTTTTCTCCTTTGGCTCAGTGGTGATTAGACCTGTCATATAAACATTAGGTGCTCATTTATATTAGATAAAGTGTCTTGGCCATTTAACTCAGTATTTTTTACACTGACTGACAGCAACTCTCCAGGTTACAGGTTTTTCAGCCTGATTAGTTATTCAGGAATTGAATGCAATATCTTGTACCACTGAGACATTTAGCCACAGACTGGTTTTTTTCCCCACAGAGAAGCCCTGCCAAGATGTTTGTTTCCCCATTTCATCACACTGGGAGATCATGCCAATTATTTAGAAGAAGCAAAGGAGCGCATGTGAGGAGGGGTGGGTAGGAGGGAGCTGCAGCCAAGCTGGCGTGAAAGCCCAATTCTGTTTCCATTCAACCAAGAAGTGTGTTCAATATAATGATGCATGTACAAGCCAGTTCCTGGTTTCTATCCTCATGCAGCAGTATAACTACGTCCCATAGGTAAGCCTCTTCTTTGAGATGGAACATTTTAATGTGATTTTTCCCCCTACAACCAGGAGCTTCCATGAAGTACATTTTATAGTCCAGCTCATAGTGAATGCCTGAACTTGGCGATAAATAAGCCCAGCAATAATAAAGAGCCTGTAAGCTGGTTCATTGATGCAGTGTTCTGCTGTTTGCCACTTTCAGTTCCAGTTCAGGTATAACACATATCTGTGCTTTAATTTTTTCAATAGTTGAGAAAAATCTAAGAAAAATTCTAATTGTACTACTGGTCTTTCTGCTGATAGCTTATTGAATAGCAGTAGCACGTGGCACTTAGACTTACAGCTCTCTCTAAGCAGTGTACAGAGTCAGCATATTGCCCACAATAATCTGGCTCCTCATTTTACAGACCTTGGAAAGGTGGAAGGCTGAGTCAACCTGGAGCTGATCAGGATCGAACCCCTGGCAGTCAGCAGAATTAGCCTACGATACTGCATTCTAACCACCACCACAGCTCCTAGTAAAAGAATGATTCAATAAATATTTATCTAAGCCAGAAGTTTAAATAACTCTTATAAGAAAAACATATCTTAGAATGCTAGAACAACCAATGATACTAAAATCATTGGCCATGCAGGTACAAAGATGACCGGAAAAATGATTGAAGCCTGGGAAATGGGCACCTTGTCAGTTAATAGGAGTGTTGATTTACCACCCAGCTTATCAAGTACTTAGGACCTGTGAGCTGACATCACAAGGAAACAGCAATCAATCGCCAGCCATCTACACACCAATCAACCAATAGGAAGGTACCACATACATACAACTCACAGAATAGTTGAAATCACATATTCCAGTAGAGAGACGTTGCCCCAAAGTTGGTCTCCAGCATGACTCCGAAAGCTCAGAAGAGTGAATCCCAGTGACTGACCCAGATTCGATCTTGGAACTGATTAAGTTTTTAATAAATGATATATAATGTGTGCATATGCCTGTTTACTGAACTCATTTATGAAAAAAATACTTAAAATACATATATGATAATGTTAACAAAGTATTCAACTATATTAAATTTCCTAGGAAACACAAGTAAAAAAAATATGATTGAGGCTCACTCACCTTTGTATGCTCTAGTTATTAGTGTAATATTACCAGAGAAAAAGCTATGTAAGATTAGGTTAACAACTCTTAATGCCT
>JANHFN010001885.1:0-12793 GCA_032468175.1 Toxicocalamus goodenoughensis
GAGAAAGAAAGAGAAAGAAGAGAGAAAGAAAGAAAAAAAGAGGGAGGGAAGGGAGAAAGAGAGAAAAAGAGAGAAAGAAAGAAAGAAAGAGGGAGGGAAGGGATAGGAAAGTGAATGAGATATGGATGGATGCACGGATGGATGGATGGATAGATGGAGGGAGGGAGGGAGGGAGAGGAAAAAAGGACCACAAACCCTGGCACTAGACGCAGCTTCAGAGGATGCTTTGAAACAGCACAGCAATCCAGGGTTGGAAGGGACCTCGGAGGCCATCTAGTCTAACCCGCTTGCTCCAAAAGCATTGTTAAAGTGAGTTTCTCTCTTTTGACCCACCCAGTCCCATGACCACATAGCCACGCCCACCAAACCACGCCCAGAGAACCGATAGTGTAAAAAAAATTTTTTTTTAAAAAAAAATTGGAATCCCACCACTGTCGTCCCCCCGCCCCAGAACTCACCATCAGGGTGATCATGATGGGCAGCCCGTAGGTGATTTCGTTGGTGGACTCGATCAGGATAACGGTGAGGCTGATGGTCATGCGGACCACCCCGCCCAGGAAGGCAGCCGCTCCGATCAACGCAAAGGTGCCAGAGTAGACGTGATCCAGACCAATGTAGCTAGGAGGGAGGGAGGGAGGAAGCAAGAGCATTATTCGGAGCCAAGGGGGGGAGCGAGGGCTTAAGGCTCTGTCCCCAAGGGGCGGGGGAGGGGGGGTGAAGTAAACCGCACGAAAGCCGAAGAAGAGGGCACCTTTCCAGGAGGTTGGCCACCAGGCGTCCGTAAGAGGCCCCGCAGAGTAGCGACGGGACAAAAAGGCCGCTCGGCACAGAAATCCCGTAAGTCCAGCAGGAGAGCAAAAAGTAGAGGAAGAAGAAGAGAGAAAGGGTGACAGGGCTGAAAGTACCTGGAAAACAGGAAGAGAGAAGCGGGAAAAGGGGGTTTAAGTAGCAGCTGGAGGGAGAAAAAAAAAGCCAAGCCCATCCTGTACCTCAATGTTGAAAACAGCCGGCATGGCATTGGGCCGGGTAATTGCAGGGACCATCTCAGCCCGATTATTCTGGCTGGCGGGGGTCCAGGAGGAAGGCCTTCTCTGCTGAGGATCCTGCTCTCTGGGACACCTTACCACCACCCCGATGTGAGGTCAGCCCCAACCCTCCTATCTTTTCTTAAAGGGGCTGCGCCACTCGGCTTGGGGTCCCTGGTGGGGGGACCAGCACAATGGAGGGGGTTGAGGGGGGTTGAGCAAACTTGGCAACTTTAAGACTTCAACTCCCAGAATTCTCCAGCCAGCATAGCTGGAGTTGAAGTCCACAAGTCTTAAAGTTGCCAAGTTTGGAGATCTCTGATCTAAGCAATGGGAAATAGTGATGGATATTTACAGATGTGCCCAGGACAGGACTTCAGATTTATATTTTCTAATAAAATATTTTCCAAAATATTTCCAAAAAAGGGTTGGTAGTTTTGGTCCTTCCAAATGAAGAAGACTTATGTCCTTGATGAGTCTGTACCTGATTTTGAAACCTAGGAAGCAGGGGATTCCAGCACAGGAAGAGAAGGTGAAACAATCTCAAATCTGCAGGCATGATTGGGTAATCAAAACCTGACACTTTTCAAAAACATGTCTTGCACACATTACACTAATATATATAAAGCATGGAACTTCAATTGCCCAGTCATTCTCCTCTTCCCTTAGACACTGCTGCTAGGAAGTGTTCACCTTTGACTTAAGGAGGATGACTGTGAAGTTAATTTAACACATCTGGAGTGTTCCACTCAATTATCTTTCAAGTTCCACTGATTTCTTTTCCTTTTTTTATCATGCAGAGGATTACAGTGGCCAAGCAAGGTTGGAGTTTTGATTAACTGTCTTCTGATTAATTGTCAGGGTTATTACTATCATTGTTAAAGCATGACTTGCTTTTCCTGAAGAGCAAACAAATAACTCTGCATCGATAGCAGATGTCCTAAAACCCTTCATTGTTTGGCATATCACCAAGTTCTACTTCTGGGACTGTTTTGCACATGTGATAAAGTTCAATATACATTTCTAGGTTACATCCTAAAAACACTATAGTGATATTTATAGACAGTTCTGTGGGATTAGATAACAGTGATATTCATTTCATTCCATTTGTCCTCTGAAGCACAGTCTGAATTCTTCATTTTCCTTTCAGAAAATACACATTCTCCAAAGTAATTTCTGGATAAGAGCTCTTGTTCGGTGTCTTGTGTAAAGACTAATAACAACACAAAATTGCATCATTCTTTTTTTTTTTTTACTCTTGCTGTCTGAAAAACTGTTGGAAAGCTTCAATAGCATTTTTTTAGAAAAAAGTAATACAGGGCATCTGTACCAAGACAATACCTTTAAGCCTGGTATGGTAGTGATTAGCCCATGTCACACAAAATGGTTTAACTTGCAGCTTTTCCCTGTCAATCGATCCCCTACTTTTTTTCAATATTCTACACACATGCACGTGCACACACACGCACAGACACACAACGAGAAATCAGTCAGGATGTATAAAAGCCTTAAAAAGACCACACTTAGAATTCTGCATCCAGATTTGGTCACCATATTATTAAAAAAAAGATGTAGACACCCTGTAAAGAGTTCAGAAAAAAGCAAGTGGGGCTGGAGGCTGGAGGCTAAAACACATGAAGAATTGTTGCAGGAATTGGTATATCTAGTCTAACGAAAAGAAGGACTAGGGGTGCCATGAGAGCAGTGTTCCAATATTTGAGAGGCTGTCACAAAGAAGAAAGGGGGCCAATCTGTTTACCAAAGTACCAGAAGGCAAGCCAAGAAAAAAAATGGATGGAAGCTAATCAAGGAAAGAAGCAGCCTAGAATTAAGGAGAAATCTCATAGTAGTGAGAACAATTCACCAATGGAATGGCTTGCCTTCAAAAATTGTAGGTGCTTCATCACTGGAGGTTTTAAGATTCTGGACAAGCCATTTGTCTGGAAGGGTATAGGGTTTCCTTCTTGAGTAAGCAGTTGAGGTCCCTCTCAACTCTGTCATTCTGCTGATGCTGGTAACTTGCCAGCACATCTTCATCTTCTTTTGCACCAATCTCTTCATACTGTGTTTTTTAAAAAGTATATGTCTCTAATAGAAGAAATTATTTCTGATGAGCCTAAAGCTTTTAGGCTCATCCTGCATTGTGCTGTAAATGTTGGGATTCATACCACCCTGAACCTATTTTTACCCCATGTGGCCTGGGTAGTGTTTTCAATTACAATGACCCCCATGAGGCGGGAACTGTATGATAGGTTCAAATCCAATTTTGGACTCATCAGATGTAGCTAGTTCTGTGTTATTTTAAGGCAGGGTGTCAAACTCAAGGCCCATGGGCTAGAACCAGCCCATGGAGTGCTTAGATCTGGCCCATGGGCCATCCTGGAAACAGCAAAGGACTGGCCCGTAGTGCCTCTGCCAGCAAAAATGGAGCTTGGTAGGGCTGCATGAGACCCTCGGTAGCCTGTTTTTTTCTGGCAGAGTGCACAGGCAATCACAGGCTCCTCCAACACGAGTGATGTCAAGCTGGCTACACCCACCCTGGCCATGCCCCATCCTCCCTTGAGGTCAAACACAACCCTGATGCAACCCTCAATGAGATCAAGTTTGATACCCTTGTTTGAAGGAGTTCAAATCTTCTCCTGGGAAATGAACTCATGAACTTTTGCCCTTTGATAACTATGTACATTAGCTTTAGCAGCTTGGTTGTGGTTAGCCAGCAGCAGGTGCAGACGGCTGAGGAGAGCACCATTAGGGAGTGACTTCAGAGATTGTGGGGGCTGGCAGCAGCGATGAGGAGGTTCCTGAGGAGCCTGTGTCAAGTGCGCATGCACACAGGATTGAATGCAGGAAAGAGCAGCTGGGTGTCACGAGAGTAATGCTGTGAGGTAATGGCGCCTCCTTTCAAGAAGATAAAAGCCATTTTGAAGCAAACATTCTTTGTAGGAAGCAAAAACATTTTGAAACTCAGCTTCGTTGACATTACAGTATCTTAAGTTGGTATTTGAAGACTCTTGTGTTGTGAAATATTTCTTATCTGTTATTCTTGGCAGACTAGCACAGTTTTGGCAAAACTTGTGCTTATCAAAGTTAATTAGTTTGCAGCAGCCTTTTAACTGGAGATTCATAAGAATCATTAAAAGGTTTCTGTTCCCAATGGTTCATGTTTGTTTTATTGGAAAAGGGTTTGGGTCACAACAGGCTGCCAGGGCCTGATGCTCAGTAGTTCTAGGAATAAAGCCACTCTTTATTGTACATTTGTACATATGTACTTTTTGTACAAATTGTACAAAACCCTGATCAAATCTCTAACCAGGTCCATCCTTTATTATACTGTATTATCAAGTTTTTTCAAGATCATGTTTAATTTCAACACTGTGAAGCTTCCATTCCTGTATTCTCTGGGAAACCTCCAAGAGACACAATTCGGTCCACAGGAAAAACAACAACTGCAGCCTATTTATCTTAACAAAATATGTCTTTAAAGAAAATACACAATAATTAATAGAACTCCAATCTAAAAATCTGTTTTGTTTTGTTCTTCAAAGTGAAGTAAGATAGATGACCAGGTAATTGTACCTAAAAAGGAAACGTTCTTTATTCCAATTCAAGTTGTGCTTTTGACAAAGCAAAGGAAAAAGCCGACTTCAAATGAATTTAAGCATAAGACTTTTCTTTCATGTGGGTCTATAGAGCCCTTCATTTTGTCAATAGTGTATAGAACTTGGCCTGATGTATGACACTGTTCAAATCAAAAATAAAGGGAAGAAATGTATAAAAGGTATGACTCTTAGGAATTGCTATCAAAAGCAAACCACAGTGTCAGTGCTGAATGCTAAGGGAGGTAAGCTCCGCAGCCTGCATGGTGAATCATGGTAGCTACTAGCAGATACCTCTAAAAGCAGATTAAAAATTCATGGTAAACAAAATCAAATTTTCTTTTGTGATTGATACGCCTTCACCTGGAAATAACTAGAAAGCCAACAATGGAGAACATGCATTGTTTTCTAAACGAATGTGACTTTATTAAAAGAAAACGAATCATTAATATCCTAATGACTAGGATTTTTTTTTGACAGTTCTATTTTTCACAAGTTGTAAGTAAGAGCTGCCCTGTTTGATCATTTTGTACATTTAATTGTTGTTTTTTTTAAATGTACACCCTGTGTTTATGCAGATACAACTGTAGCTTTTAAAAGTCAATCTGAGGAAGGAGGGTGAGAGGAAAGAAGGCAGGAAGGAAGGTAGGAAGAAAGGTCAAGGAACGATATAAGAAGGTAGGAAGGGATGGAGGCAGAAAGGAATGAAGGGACAGAGGGAGGAAGGGAAGAGGGACAGAGGGAGGAAGAGAAGAAGGGGGAAAGAGAGGAAGAAAGGAAGAAAGGAAGGAAAGAAGGGAGTCAGGAAGGAAGAGAAGAAGTAAAGAAGAAGGGACAGAGGGAGGAAGGAAAGAAAGGACAGAGGAAAGAAAGAAGGAAGAAGGGAGGGAGGGATGGAGGGAGGGACGGATGAAGGAAAGAAGGAAGGGAAGGACAGGGAGGGAGGGAAGGAGGGAGGAAGGGAAGAAAGGAAGGAAAGAAGGGAGGAAGGAAGGAAGAAAGGAAGGGAGAGAGGGAGGAAAGAAGGAAGGGACAGGGTGGTTGGGAGGGAGGAAGAGAGGAAGAGAGGAAAGAAGGAATAGCGCCCACAATACATCAAAAATAATCAACAAAATGCAGTTAATCAACCATCACATCTAAAATAAAGAAAAATAAAATAAGAATCTGCAGATATTTCAATAGAAGAAATGTATCCTGATTTTGCTGAACTACGTGTCTACTAAAGAAATAATTGACAAGATTAATGAAATGTAGGTCTGTACATTGTACATATGTATTCTGACATATGTCATTTCTATGTGCCTTTTGTGGGTTATTGCATCCATAATTGTTGTATTCAATTGAGAAAGAAAAACATAAAAATGCAATCAAAGTAAGAATTAGCACTGCTGTTGAATCATTGCAAAACTAGCTATCCAATTTTATGCAATGTGATATCCACTTATATTTCTCTGTGTCCAACTTTTTCTTCCTCTCAGCTGATACTTTAGGTACCTCTTTGAAGGATGTGGAAAAAAGGCAAGAAGGATAATGAAGAAGCTGGAATGGCTTTTATAAACTGAAGAATTTGGACTTTTCAAGGTGAAGCAAAGATGACTAAAATTAGACATAATAAATTTATGCAAAATTAAGAAATGTATGGTTTTCTCTGTCTTTCAGGGTATGACTGCTTGGTAACATATATAAAAATGAGAAATAAGGAAATTTGGAACCAAACAAAATTTAAGGCTCTGTGTTTCAACTGTGAAATTCACTGCCATTTGATACGGTGTGCATTCCAATTTACACACTTTAAAAATGAATTGAACAAATTGATAGGAGATTGGACTATCAATCACAATTTATCTTGATGGCTTAGTGATATGTGGTTTGTGTGTGTGTGTGTGTGTGATTTTTGAGACTCTAAACTCATGACTTACAAACTATATGCTGAAATTAAAAGAAAACAGGAGAACAAACTTCATGAGGAAGAAAAACAGGATAAAGATAAAACTAAATGACAAGATTAATTGTGGATCTTTGACCCTGTACTTGTAGTTTAATGTTGAAGCTTTAGAGAAGTAATGCTCAACCTGTGGTCCATGGACCTCTAGGGGTTGTGATGTTGTTACAGGGGTATCTGTGAAGGCTTAAAGAAATGTCATTATTTAAATCTTGAGTTAAGTCTTGGTGATACGTGGTCATGGCTCATGGCCACAAATGTTATTTAAAGGGGTCTATGGTGAAAAAAAGGTTAAGAATCACTTCTTTAGAGTATGATTGAACCTACTTCTCTTATTTTTGATGTCATCCGAATTAAATATAAAGTATTGATGACTTCGTGAATGCTGCTAAATATGAGGAACAACTAAACTTATTTTCTTCATCTTTCCTAGCCTAGCAAAATATTAAATTATGAAGTTATACAATATTAGATTACATAATACTCCTGTTTATCATAAAATTCTAGTCATGTACTCTTGGGAAAATATTATACAAGTTTTTAATTTACATTGATGTCAATATTACTTTTAGAACTGAAGCACTTAAGAAACATAGGATAAGCACCGTCTCCAAAATTAAATTATTTTTTAAGACAATATGTACACTCTACTCATTTGTTATATACTTCAGGAATAATGAATTTTGGCTTGTAATCCAGCCATAAATCCATTAATTTCCATACATTACGGTTATGATTTTGAATTGCTTTTGACACCTTTATTCTTACTGTATCTTTTCTTCCTCTCTATATTTCTTGTATTTGGATTTGTTTTAAAGCATAAAAAAATTATTACAAAATCAAGTGCAGCCTCAGAGATGAGAAGGTTGGCCACTGGTGGTTTACATAATAAACATTTCTGTATACTGCATAAAAATTAGATATACGTAAACATACTTAAAATCAGAGAATTGCCATACAATGCTAAAAATAATGTGAGAAGAGGAGAAAAGGAGAGGAGAAAATATATTTGTTATGGTTCGCCGGCAGCAGGTTCAGATGGTTGAGGTGTCTGGAGAGCGAGGACTCAGATGAGGGGCCTGCATGTGATGCAGGGATGGGGCCAGGACCACCAGGGAGTGGAATGCTGCCTTTGGAGATTGTGGAGGCTGGCAGCAGTGATGAAGAGGTCCCTGAGGAGCCTGTGTGCATGCACGTAGGGCTGCTCGAAGGAAAGAGCAGTTGCTGCAGCACAGGCAACTCGGGAGTAAGGCTGCAAGGTGATGGTCCCTGCCTTAAGGGATAAAAGCCAGCCCTCAGAGGTAGGATTCTTTGCAGGAAGCAAAGAAGTTCCTGCACTTCAAGTATTGTGGAAGTTTGGACAATCCTGGTTTGTGTTTGGAGATTTTTGATTATTTCCTTGCAATTTAATCTAGTGTTTTTGGCAGCCTTGCACAACCTTGGCAAGGCTTGTTCTTATCTTATTCTTAGTTTTTAATAGTGTTTTACTGTGAATGAACAGAATTCATAAAGAACTCTGTTAATGTGTATCTGTAAAGTCAAAATATCCCAACTAATGAAAACAATCAGGATAAAGACTCCAAAAGAGAAACACCAGCAGAAGAATAGATTCAAGAAGCCCGTGCAGATGTACAATTTCTAATGGAACAGATGGCCAAGCAAAGCAATACTGAAGATAACCTATAAGGACAGGATGACCCCCTTCTTAAAAAGAGAAAGCTCCCAAGAATGAGCCATACAGCAGTTACTAAAATACACTAAAATATAAAATACACAAAAATAAAAGTAGCAAGATACACCTTGACTGACTGATCAGTATAGCCTTCTTTATCATTTTTCTCTAGCTTTAGCTCTTTAAATGATAGCTGACTCATGGAAAAGTAAATAGTTAGAGAATCTCTCTCTCTCCATCTAAGCCCATGTGCATAAACACTCCATAAAAAATAACGCTTACTTCCAAGTTGCATATTTCAGAAAGAAACTAATACACCTATTCAACTAAGTGAGTTAGGAAATGGATAATATCATTAAACAGATGAATCACTTTATGATTTCTCCTAATTAAAGTAAAATGTTGCACATTTATACCGGTTTATGCTTTCATATTTTTAAATTTGGAGAGATTGTTTTTAATCCACTTTTCCTTCTTTAAAAAATCAAGTCTTTCATCTACCTTTATGTTTTCTGACTTCTCTGCCGGTATTTATGAAATGTATCTTTCTTGTTATTCTTTCCTCCCCTTCCTGATTGTGTTAGGGATAGTTTTAAAGCTGTTATGCTGCAGGGATGTCAGTGATTAAATTATAGATCACATGCAACTGTTTTATTCAGCTTATCAAAAATATGTCAATTTAGAATGGTGCAGCAAATTTTAACCATCTGCCTTAGTTCTATTTGCCACATAAGTAGTGATTTATCACTTATATTAGCTTAATCATTCCAAATGGCAATGCCATAAGAACCTAAATTTAAGCCACCCCACAGGGAAAAGCCATTGCTTGGTGATGGAATAGATGTAACATATTCCAAAGGTTCTCACTTTGTCATATAATGCAATAAAAACACAACAAAATAACAAAGTAACAGGATTGTGGAAGGACAAAAGAAACAAGACTAATAATGTGGAATATGTATGTATGCAGATAATAATGTAAATGATTATTTATTAATGTGGTTTGTTTGAGTTTCACTCAGCAACCAGTAAACATTGTTAATGGCACACAAGCCATGATTTGTCTTAACAGAATGCATGCATAATGATCAATATATAAGCATTGCTTGATCCAATCAATTGATCAATTTATAGCAATGTTTGATCTTTGACTTAATAAATATGATGCTATTTTTTAAACAGCTGATCTTGCTAGCTTATTTTAGGAAAACCTCATAAAACTTTGCTCCTTATAGAAAAACACATTATACAATGGAGTCTCCAAGATTTTTTATTTAGTACCTACCCTAAATCCTAAATCTTTAGACTTCTTAATGTGAATTAGGTACCTCATTATCATAAACTGGACAAGAGGAAGCCAAATATTTTTGACATGTATTTCCCAGAATCCCTGACAATTGGCCATTCAAACAAATATAATTCATCGACATAAGAAAGTTGATAGGCTTACTGCTTTTATCAGAGGCATTTCTAATATAAAACATAAAGTGTCACCAACTGTTTCAAAATGCTTGATATTGTTTCATACTCAAGGCTAACAGAATTGAATGTGTCAATATCTAGGTAGGAAATTGTTTGAGAAAATCCACACAGCCTCTGAGCTTCCCAGGGATGTATATTTTCTGTCAAGGCATAATGTTTTCACATTTGGAGAAAGTAGAAACAGAATGTGATCGTGGATTATGTCCATTATTGAAATGTGCCTATTTCTAGAGGATTAAGAAAATAGGGAAACTGTTTTCAAACTGAAAGAAGCCTTACAGTCTGCTTTCAACAAACAAGAATATTCCACATGTAAAAGAGGAAAACTAGGGCACAATGACAAGAGAAAAAAACAGATTGTAAGAGGATTTTGGAGAACAATTCAAAGGCCACACATTTATTTCAGTTGCTAAATGAGTATGGATTTCTGGACTAAGAAACTGGAAAACAGAGTTCCATGGAAGACACTTTTATTGACACCTAGAATATAATAGCTAAGCACACCTCCTGAGGCAATCATTCTCTGTATTTATTTAGTTTAGAGATGATCGATAACACATAAGGAAGATAGAAATTAAAACACGTGCCTTGAGCAGTTTTGAATTCCAAATTTTGGTTGCATGGTCAGGAAATTCTACTGATTTTTTGAAAAACTTCTCATGTCTGGACAGTCTTTCTCAATCCAGTGCCTTTCTGCAGTATTAAGAGCAGAACTTATTCATTTTTCTTACAAATAAACTACACAGTACATTAAATGTACCCCACACAGGACTTGATACAAAAGAAGTTGTCCTCTTTTATTCTATTCAACTTGTTTATTTTTATAGAGCATTGGAATAAACTTGATGAATGCCAACCAACAAAACAAGAGATATTGGCTAGATAACAGATGGGTGAAAAGTATTCTTAGATGTTCTTCAAAATGAATCTTGATGGAGCATAGATTTCTCTTCCTTCCAGCTCTCTTTTGTAAGCAATGCTGAATTACTTCAGCTTGATTGGTGGATTACCTTGGCTCACAGAATTTGTCATGATCATTTATCAAAGGCTGTTAGTTACCCATCTGATCAAGATGTTCTTTGCCTTGCCTCTTCCATGACCATAAAGAGTGTGAGAATTTAATGAGAAAAAAATGTTTTTAAATTTTTTCCCTTTTCATAATTTGGCTGGGCTTGTACCTTGATATATCTTTCACATGCATATTCTTGTTAGGTATCTTCCCAGTGCAATTTCTTTAACCCTCATCATCTGGCCATTAATATATCCTATAACAGAGCACCGATTATAACACTTGTTTGTAGCTCATTAAACAGCAGTGTCAGCTGCAGCTGCTTGCATGATCCTGAGAAAAGGTACATGTCTTTTAAGGAATTCCTCATAAGATCTATATATCTCTAGTCCTGAATGGTATAAATTCTAATTTTGGAATTTAATCCAAAGTACCGATTGTCTCCAATGTTAAAGCAACATGGAGTTTCCTTCAGCTCATTGTTTGTAAAGTTAGTGTTCCACTATATGGATTTATTTAAATAATTGGTATGAAATAACAACAAATTTTGAAGGGGCCTTGGAGGTCCTCTAGTCTAACTCCTTGCTCAAGTAGACGACTCTATACCATTTCCGACAATTGGTTGTCCAATCTCTTCTTTAAAAACCTATAGCTGTGGAGCACCCCTGACTTCTGGAGGCAAGTTGTTCCAGTGACTAATTGTTCCAACTGTTAGGAAATGTTTCCTTGGTTCTAGGTTGACTCTCTCCTTGATTAATTTCCATTGCTCTTACAATCCAAATTAACATCCAAGAAAATAAACAATATGAATGAAGACATATGAACAATATGAGCTTTGCTTTGTTGCTTCACTTATTTAGAGTATGCAAATAAAAAGATTTATCAGTAAAGATCAGAGGTGGCATTCAGCAGGTTCTGACCAGTTCTGGAGAACTGGTAGTAGAAATTTTGAGTAGTTCAGAGAACTGGCAAATACCACCTCTAACTGGCCCCGCCCCTATCAATTATCTGCCTCCCGAATCCCAGCTGATTGCCTGGGTCTTCTTTTGTTGCCCTGCACTGGAAAGCAGGGTAGTGGGATGGGGAGGGAATAACTATTTTGCAGTATCCTTCCTCCAAGTATGGGGAGGGAATGGAGATTTTACAGTATCCTTCCCCGTAACGCCCACCAAGCCATGCCCACAGAACTGGTAGTAAAAAAAAAATGAATCCCACCACTGGTAAAGAACCAAGAGATTCTGTGGTTCAGAGGAATACCAACCTTTGTCCAGGACTTCAGTTACTGATTCTAGCTGTGCTTTATTACACTGTGGTGGAAAAGTTCATTTTCTTTTCCCTCTATGATTCCTCAATTACATTTTGTACACCCAGCCTCTATTTTGCAGCATCAGACAAATCAATCTCTCCCTAGAGCCCAACCATTTTTCCACATGTTCATCCATAAATTGTTTGTAAGAGGAAGTTTGATAATATGCAAATGTACTTAATTTTAATCATTTCATTAAAACATTGTTGATTAATTGCCTAAAATTAAAACTTGAAATGGCTGAGAACCCTACTTTTAGTGTAAGTATGAATACTTGTTCCTGCAAGTAGCTGAACTGTTAATAAATTGGGCTGTTTCACAGATTTCCGTACAGCAGACATGAAAATGTACGTTCTCTATTTAAAAGAGGAAATGGAGCGTATATCTAACATTTCAGACCCACAGTTTTTATGCACCATAAAACTATTCTTCCAATTAATGTTCTAAGAGAAAAAGTTAATTGATGCTTGTTTCTATTCCCCTGTGAATTCCCATTATCGTAGAATTGGTGACTGCAGACCATAAGGTTTCTTTCAGAAAGACTTCAGCATAATAAGCAAAAAAGAACTTTCTATAATTGTCTATTCATATTCAGATGCAGAATTATATATTTTTCAGGCCCTACAATGTTTTAAAAAGTAAAAGAAAAGGAACAAGATGTAACATAACAAAGAAAAATCATAGTACCATGTTTCTCCAACAATACGGCCTCCACCAATAGGAAGGCCCAGCATGTTTTATTGGCATAAAATCAAATTAAG
>JANHFN010001885.1:21092-36603 GCA_032468175.1 Toxicocalamus goodenoughensis
TATATGTACCCATTTCATGTATTCATAATTATGTATATACTTATACCTATTATCTTGTAAGCAATTGACAAATCAAAATAAATAAATAAAATAAATAGACTACAGATTATTTACTCAATTGTCATAAAGAATGTAATCCAGGAAGAACATCCTCTTAAATGCATGAACTTGGCTAAACAAAACAGAAGAATTAATGGACAG
This sequence comes from Toxicocalamus goodenoughensis, assembly GCA_032468175.1. Taxonomy (NCBI): domain Eukaryota; kingdom Metazoa; phylum Chordata; class Lepidosauria; order Squamata; family Elapidae; genus Toxicocalamus; species Toxicocalamus goodenoughensis. The sequence continues at coordinate 21,294 of JANHFN010001885.1, forward strand.
TAGATAAGATAAGAAAAAGAAGGATATGCTACACTTTGTTACAAAACACTCTTGATGTCCTTTGTAACTGAACATTATTAGATCTGACCATTGTTGAGCAGTCATTCTTCTATTTGGGTCCAGTGCAATAAAATTTCCATTTCAATCTGGAAAACTTTATTCCAAACCATAAAAGTAGTTGCAATAAACAGATTGAAGTGAAATAGATTTTATCTCCCAGGAAGAGGCTGTGCAGTATTTTATGCCAATTTAAAGAAATCTCTGCAGTAGATTAATTTGATGAGTTTTAACAGCATACACAGGGTTTGAATTACCTGATGTTACTCCAAAAATTTGTGCCTCTGGATCACCTTCGAGCTGTTACACGATAGTTATTTTATCCATAAATGTATAGCAGCATAATCAACATGTCTTCAGTGAATGTGTTTGTGTTGCAATTTGTTTATATTAACATGGGATAATGCAGCGGAGTCTGAACATTATATATTGTTTATTTTTTATAAGAATGAAGCCGGTGGGCTTAATACCTGAATAATCACCAGATTTTACTAAAATAACACACTGTGATTTTATCTTTGGTTCATAATGTGAAATGCATCTACTCCTTCAAAATTATATTGCAGAGCTTTGAATAATTATTTTAAATTCATTTGCATAATTCAGCCATTCTGTTTTAAATGCAAACTTAAGCAAACAACACCTTTTGTTCATATACGTAGATAACATTTTAAAAGTCATTTTTCTCCTGTTTTACAAGTTTAATAAATGAATATTTCTCCCATTCCTTTTAAAGCTGACTTCATGCAGCACATATGAACAAGTCATAACAGCTGGTCAGACTTGTTTGAGCTTAGAAACTAAGCAGCATCAAAGCTGAGGGTAATATAATACTGAAATAATACAATTAATTGAAAGAAATAATAAATGGAACATGGGGAAAAAAAGACAGAATAATGGGCTAGAGTGAAACACTGCAGAACAAAACACAGTAGCAAACTACTTGTGCATTATTGTCTATAGAAATATGTATTAGTAAATTCACCAGGAGCATTCCTAAATCTGAAATTTTAGGTATCTCAGTTAATTGGAAATTAAAATTATTAGAGGTTTCTTTTTCATTAAATGACAAAAAGGGGAAAAAGCAAGAACAATTAATAAAATGGTTGGAAGCAGATTCTTAGTCACTATTTTATTTATTTAGAAAATTTACATGGCCTCCCCCTTACTAACAAATTCTCAGTCCAGTTTCCTTCACAAGACTGATGTGAAATTAAATTAGGGAGTGTCCCCCTCCATCCATGTTCCCTTTTGTAAATATATTAATAAATGAATGCATATATGTGTTTGTGTGTCTGCCTGTAGACATTATGTTTATACAGATAGCTCTACCTAAGTTTTAAGCAGCAGTCAATTCTAAATTCTATAAGGATTTCAAAAGGAATTTCAAAGTTGGTAAGTAGAAAACAAGTCCATTAAGTGTTAAAAGTGGTGGGTAATGTGTAAATTATACATAGTCGAAATATCATTTCTATGTTAGGTGATCTGATCCTTAAAAACTGTCTCAGTGAAATGAAAAGATGAGAAAAGAGATACACAAATCACAAGAGAAGAGATAAACTTCTTTAAATTAAACACTGCAATGCGGGGGGGAGAGTCCTATCTTTTTTTTCTTGCCAATTCTCTGATGAAAGACAAAATGCTTTTGAAATGACTTGTGAGGGTGAGAAAATATGTGATTATATTTTCAAGTTATGCTCACTGCATTCTGCAGGGTGGTATTCTTTTGCTTATATAGTAGGTGATCAAAGATATGAATGTCCCCCTATTTCCCTTTATAAAAATATTTCTAGCAAACTGTCTTGCTGTTCCTTATGCTTCAGTGAAAGACACAAAGAGTACATATGCAGATAGATGTATGCATGTATATGGGTGCACACACACACATGCACACACACACACACATACACAGACAAACAGAACCGAAGACCAGAATGCACTAGGAAAAGGGGAAAGCTATTCAGTTCAGAAGGTTTTCTGTGCATATCTCAATAGAGAGCCAAACAATTAAAGGGAGTCTATAAGATCATGTAGATCATTAAAAAAAACACCCTAAGATCATTAAGAAAACTAAGATCATTAAGAAAAGTAAGATTGTGGATCTGACCCTCTCAATTCTTGGTAAAGAGATGGGGAAGAAATGGAGGCATTGACATATATTATTTTTCTGGGCTCCAAGTTCACCGCAGATGGGAACTACAGCCAAGGAATTAAAAGATGTTTGCTTCTGGGGAGGAAAGCTATAGCAAATCTAGACAGCATACTAAAAAGCAGAGACATCTCCCTGCCAACAAAAGTGTGTATAGTCAAGGCTATGGTTTTCCCAGTTGCAATGTATGGCTGTGAAAGTTGGACCATAAGGAAGACTGAGTGCCAAAGAATGGAGGCCTTTGACCTCTGCTGCTGGAGAAGACTCCTTCAAGTCCCTTGGACTGCAAGGTAATCCAACCGGTCAGTCCTAGAGGAGATCAATCTTGACTGCTCTTTAGAAGGCCAGATCCTGAAGATGAAACTCAAATACTTTGGCTACCTAATGAGAAGGAAGGAGTCCCTGGAGAAGAGACTAATGCTGAGAACAATTAGGACAACATAGAATGAGGTAGCTGAATGGAGTCACTGAAGCAGGGGACATGAGCTTAAATGATACAACTTTGCGACTAACAACAAGAAGACCATACATCCAACCACATCCTCCGTTTAGGAACATAGTTCAAAGCATCTTAGGCCTGTCTCTTTTCTCCAAGAAAAGGAGCCATTTACCTCTTAGTCTAATTGATTTCAAAGTTCTAGTGCTCTGTTAAGGTTTTTTTTTCTCTAACATTTTGTCTAACACACTGTAAAGAAGCACCTCAAATCCATTCATATGGACTCTCTGAAAAGAGAAGAAAAACATTCATAAGTCTAATGACACCCCTTTGAATATAAGAACTCCAATTCAATTTTATGCATTTCCAGTTTACAGTTGGCAGGTGCACTGAATTAATGGAGGAATAAGAAAATGCATATTGTAAAGGGAATGTGAAATTAAACCTATTTCATATAGATCTTCTTGGCGGCATTGGAGAAATTTCCATTTTATTGTGTAACTGTTGATGCATTGTTGAGTATAATGATGGATTAATATGCAACAGCTGTTGCAACTTCATAATTGTTTCCTAAGTACATAGGTAGGATTGGATTATTTCTTTTTAATTGTGCCATTCACACTGTAACTGCTAATATTTCCCCCATTCAAGATTAGTCACATATTGAATTGGCTTTCCTAATAAGTATGATGTGAGCCATGAAAATTTGGATACACCTGGCTGCTGGGGGAAAAAAAGCACATGCACATTGAATGAGCTCTTAATATGAACTCTCATTACCCAAGTGAAAACATTGAGTCCAGAATTTCTGTAATACGAAATACTGCATTCTGCAAAATAAAATGTTTTCTAGTGATTTGGGTACATTTACTATAATATACTCTTCTGCCTCAAATTTTCCTATAATCTTTTCTTACTCTGTGTCCTTTAGTTCTGGTGTTTGCATTTGTGCACCATGAAGGTTGTGATGTTTTAAAATTAGTTATAGTGAAAAGAATTAAAAAAGCTGATATGATTTTGAATATCATTTTCCAAATATTGTTGCAAAAGGAATGCACAGGATGAATGCCTCTTATCAGGAAACAGAGTTAAGCCATAGCAAGTGCTATGGTCAAGGGCAGGCACATTGAAAGAGAGCCAGGGTCAATATGTGGACAAGAACTTTTTTTCAAAAAAAAAAACTATTTTGAACTAAAATGCTTAAAAAATGGCTTCTCTGCAAAGAAAGATTAAGCAGCCTTCCTAAATGGTAGTATTCAGACTGGCAAGCAAAAAAACATGGGAACTGTTTGCTGGTGGCTTTCTTTAGCCATAGTTGGTTTCACATCCATTCTCTCTCTCTCTTTGTTTTTTTTTACACAGCCTCTAAATAAACTTTATTTCAATCTATTGTATGAAATGAATTGCAATTCCACAAGGGTTGCACGCTGTCTTAAATGACATGATAGCTAACCTGAATTGACTCATCTTTTTTATATGGGGGGGGGATATGTTTTCAATGTTAATTTAGGTGCTTGATATAAAATACTCAAGGCATTGATAGTAAGAGCCTTTAAGGAGTAAAACATTGTGAAGGGTAACTTGCCATTAGGCTAAACACTTAAATATATTTCCCGAGACTGGAAACTTGCTGTTGACATAAATACATCTGTTCAAAATTAAATTTTACAAAATTTAATAAAAGATAGATATTGTTTTACCTTAAACCCTAATAATTTCTTTGTTTCCTCCCTTTGTATTTTTCCTTTATTATCCAGTGAATAAAGTTGTCCTCTTTATTTGAAGAGTCATATTATATTATTGTTAGGCTCTCTTGCTAACCACAATTTGTGAATTTGCCTCAATTACTTTGGTTCACCTCTAATAAGATGCACAGTTAATTGTATGTGGTTTTTCCTCCCTGCTTGATTACTATATTGGACTATGTTGTGGATCTAATTAGATTTTGCACTTAATAAATACAGCTTCTATTGAACCTTGTGGTAGCAGTGCCATCTGAGACTATTTTTCAATTATCATGGCAACCTCCATTCATCATTATAGAAAGTGCAACAAACAATTTGTCCTCTAGTCATATTATAATCTTTTCTCCCATTCTTTTAGCCTCTTCTAATTAACATGAGGACATAAAGAGCTATTACAGCAATTTCAAGAACATAACCTATAGTTGATTTCTTTCATGCCTCTTTTTATATTTCTCTAAGCCTATAATGAAAATGTTCTATATTAAACTTTATGATGAGTTTATTCCCTTTCAGCTAATTATATTTTTGCATTGCAAAGTTCCCTGCACATTGTCCTGATTCCCTATATCTTCTTAATTTTCCTCTGCAGGTAATATTGCTCTTGAAGACTTTTCTTACTTTCCAGAAGAATTAATGTGCCAAATGGCATGTAAAATCATTTTAAAAGTTCTTTGTCAAAGTTAGATAATTGGGAATCTACATGAGGCAGTGCAATATTGAAATATGACAAGCCAGGCAAACTAGGTTCAAGAAAAATGGGCTAAGAAATTTGTTTTGGAATTATATCATTAAAATGTACTAAAGAATAATATCTGAATTTTCAAAGGAAAAAATGACAGCATTTTGTGGTATATTCCATGTTTCCACTAGATTGATCCCTGTTGTCATTTGTTAATAAGTTCACTTCTTAACAAGTTCTATTCTTTAACTTCTCAGCCCCATGATTTTTATAACTAGCTGAGCTAACTTGTGTAATTCCAAATATGTATAAACACATTTATCCATTTGATCAGTAAAATGAACAAAAGGTTCAACTACTAAAACATATCTATCATGTATTGACAGAAAGTCAGACAGACACATCGATGTAGAGGTGTGTAATCAGGATGTACAATGACAAGTCAAAGATATGAAAAAAGCTGAAATGTTTTATTAAAATAGAGAAGGAGAGCCAATATATGTGGCTTGGATAGGATGATGGATTAGGAAATATCAGAAAATGTGGAGAGAACTGGTCCATAGAATCTCTAAGAATTGGCCCTGATTAAAATTAAATAGGAGGAAAATGTATCCCTTAGTCATATTAAGTAAACATTCCTGTCATCTTTGTCATTCTTTTTCTATGGTCTTGCTAGCAAGGTGGGATTTGACATCAAGATGTCAAATGGAGAAGATCCCAAAGTTATTGGGTGGAGAAGATCCCAAAGTTATTGGCTTGGGAGATACTCATCTCCAAAGGACTCCTTTCTTGCCAAAATGCAAGAATATAGATAACTAAAGTTCTTTATGACATTCAAAGTTGCAGTCCTAGATAGCCATTTTATATAGCCAGCTCAGAATATGAAGAGAAAGAGAGTTCAGTCATTTTCTATACTGATCATTATTGAATGTATCATTTTCCATTTCAGTACATATTAACCTTACAGTCAAGGCCATCATGAGCAATTAAGGCTGCATGTCACTTGAGGATAAGATCTGTTTTCATCTGTGATACCTGTTTCCAAGGATTACACAGTGTTTACTTTATCATGATATGAGAATGGAGAGTCAAATGAAGATTCTTCACTTCTGTTTCATTTAATGTGTTCTGGAACACTGTGTTTAAATTTGCAACAGACACACACCTTCAGAGAGAGCAGTGAAGGTCTCAATTTCCTCAATCTGAGGAAAAGGAACCAAATTCTGACAATTGTTAAATTGGCAAACATCTCTTCCCCATAGCCCATTTGCAAACAATTATGGGTTATGTTGTTATTAGTTTGGGCTTAACATGACCCCTTGGACAATTTTTTGTGAAGAAGGAAAAGGTATGGAGTCATTTTTGTGAAGAAAATTAGAGGAAAAAGTATGGAGTCATTTTTTTAGAACTGAAGAAGGATCTTTTCCTTCAGATCTGAAAACCATCTGGGATCTCAGAAATCCAGGAGACACCTTTCACCTCTTCAAAACTTTCACATCTGTTCTTAAGATATCACCGTCCCCAAGTTTTTTAGACTGATGTCAGATAAATACTACAATTCTGTAGCTACAAGGTTGGGAGTTAAGTCTTATTTGGGAATCAGGAATTTCTCTTTCATTAATGTCTCAAAAGATAATTTAAAGTAGCAGAATGTCAAAATAGGGTTGAAAAATATCTGGGGGACTTAAAATCTTGTGTAAATATAGGAATACAGAAAGAACCACCATTATCAGACGAGCATTTTCAGAGGAAATTTCACAGGTGGCAGAAAATTAAAACATATCATATATTGCCCATGTTGGTCATTCCACAAAGTTTCTTCCCATGGAGCACCAAGACATGAAAATGCTCGACAATGATTAAAATACCTGGATATTTGGAAAGTACAAGATTTTTCTCAACATTGTTATCCAATTTGTATCTGCCCCTAATGTTATGGGACATTCTAATCCAGATCTTCACCATGTAGAGTTAATAGTTTTCATAACACCATCTCAGAGCCTTCTTCTACAAACCATATTAAATTAATTTCACGACAACACCATTGCTCATTTTTGTCTGTTCTTTATATTTTTCTTCACTGCTTTTTTAGAGAAGCTAACCATGAAAAGGCAACTGTTCCAAATAAACTGAGTATATGCATTATTTTATTACATTTTATTACTCACTGCAAATGACTATAGCAATAAATACTTAATGAAACCAACTTTTAAAAAGTGGATTTTATATAGATTCATGTAGTCGTATGAGAGCTTAATATTTTAAAAGCATTTTTTTAAAAAATGTAATTGTTAATTCATCAGACCATGCTGGAGAAGAACTCAGAATAGACCTGTATAAATTATGGCACAGGCCTTGATTAAACATCATGCTGTATAAGATATAGCATATAGCCCCAGATAAATCAGCACCTCTGCTAGTAAATGATTGGGGTTCCACTTGAATGGTGGAAAATGATAATAATTCACCATGAGGAACGGTGACTTCAAGAAGTATTGTTGTAGCTCAGTGGTACATCATCAGTCTTACATGCAGAAGGCCCAGTTTCAGTCTTAAGCATCCTGAGAAAATCTGAATTTAAAATATTGGAAAGGCATTACTAATGGATGACAAGAGGTAGATACACCATGGAGTCTCATCAAACTCAGCATTATAGTTCTTTTCTTTTTAAATCAGATGAGATTTTTTTCCCTCCACCATTTTCCCTAAATGACTAGTACGCTTGCCTTTTCTATGTCTTGATACCTCTTTTTTTTTCCAGAGGTTGGAAATTGCTGCCTCTGTAGTTTTTGACCATGATAAATGCAACATTCATTTTGGTCATCATGTGTGTTAGAACAGAACATTGCCTGGGTACACCATCATGGAGATAGTGTACGCTTCACATGCATTAATGTTGTATATCAGTGTTTTCATGACTTCTGTAGATGCCATATACTAAATAAATACATAAAATAAAGAAGAGGATGGAAACTACCCTGATAAAGATGGAGTGCCAAAGTAGGGACGCACACCAGTGGTGGTATTCAGCAGGTTCTGACAAATTCTGGAGAACCGGAAGTGGAAATTTTGAGTAGTTCGTAGAACCAGCAAATACCACCTCTGACTGGCCCCGCCCCCATCTATTCTTTGCCTCCCAAGTCCCAACTGATCGGCTGGGTCTTTGTTTGTTGCCCTGCACAGGAAAATAGAGCTGGAGAGCAGGTTAGTGGGGTGGAGAGGGAATGAAAATTTACAGTATCCTTCCCCTGCCACGCCTACCAAGCCACACCACCAAGCAACACCACCAAGCAACACCACAACTACCAAGCAATGCCCACAGAACCAGTAGTTCTGTTCTGTACACTTTTCCCAGCAGTCAACTGACAATCCAGACAATCCTCAACTCTTCACTCCAAAGAGAAAAGCTATTGACATAGGAGATTAGCTCTCAGCCTAACTTATTTTACACAGATAGCAGAAGCAAGAAAATGAATCTGTTGCCCCTCCTAAAAAAAGGAGGTATAAATGCAAAAAATATTTTTTTAGAAAAAAACAACTTTCATTTGCCCCCCCCCCCCCATGTAGTGGTTAAAGAAATGAAAATGAAAGGAATGTGTCAAGGAAACTATCAGAATAAAACTTCAATTAAAACTACTTGACATTATAAATGTCTAAATTACATCTATATTAAAAAAAGATGAGATCACAAGGAGACATGAAAGGATATAAATGAGAAAGACAAATGAATTCTGTTCATCAACTCAAAAGACAAAAGAGCCTTACATTTCAAATCTGTGATGCAAATGTAGGGTAGATAAAGGCCTCCCTCCACAGCTTATTTTCCTCTCAAGTTTTTTTATATATAAAATGGAAATGATAACATATTTCCTACAATTTAAGACCATCATGCCCTATCTTGAATTATGGGATAAGACATTTCAGCCATCTTCTGTATATCAGCCTTTCAGATAGTATGGGTGACTATTTCATGTTGCTGTTCTTTGGACATCTGTATAATCAAACTGAATAATATCAAACCATTACTTCAAGCTAGACCAGGAGTATCAAACTCAACTTCACTGAGGACAGCATCAGGGCTGTGGTTGACCTCCTGCAGAGGTGGTATTCAGTAGATTCTGACCAGTTCTGGAGAATCGGTAGCGGAAATTTTGAGTAGTTCGGAGAACCAGCAAATCCCACCTCTGACTGGCCCCGACCCCATCTATTATCTGCCTCCTGAGTCCCAGCTGATCGGCTGGTCTTCTTTGGTTGCCCTGCACAGGAGAACGGAACTGGAAAGCAGGTTAGTGGAATGGGGAAAGAATTGGATTTTTCAGTATCCTTCCCCTGGAGTGGGATGGGAATGGAGATTTTACAGTATCCTTCCCCTGGCATGCCCACCAAGCCATGCCCACAGAACCAGTAGTAAAAAAAATGAATCCCACCACTGACCTTGGTGTGGCCAACTAACTGGCTGGGCATGTCCAGCTTGACGCCACTCCCCAAATTGCTGGTATGTTTCCTCTTCGCATTGCGCAGACAGGGGCGCAGCGACATAGGCTGTCCCCTTACATTTTTCAGGGTGGCCCCACAGGCCAGATTCGACCACATCATGGGCTGGATCCAGCCCACGGGCCTTGTGTTTGACACCCCTGAGTTAGACCATCAGAGTAATCTGCCTTGAGGCAGACTCTCGACCAGTGGTGGGATTTAAAAATGTTTACTACCGGTTCTGTGGGCATGGCTTGATGGGCATAGTAAGGGAAGGATACTGCAAAATCCCCATTCCCTCGCCACCCCACTAACCTGCTTTCCAGCTCTGTTCACCTGTGCAGGGCAACAAAAGAAGACCCAGCTGATAAGCTGGGACTTTGGAAGCGGAGAATAGCTGGGGGCAGGTTCTCCGAACTACTCAAAATTTCCACTACCGGTTCTCCAGAACAGGTCAGAACCTACTGAATACCACCTCTGCTCTCAACTTGGCAAACTGAGACACTCATTGAAGTGGACAGATTTAATCAGTTTTTGTAACATGGGAGATGGTCCGTCATGCACTAGAATCCTTTTAACCATCTCAGAGAATCATGATTTTAAGAAGGACAAACTTTACTCATGCAATGAAAAGGCTGACAGACAATAGTCAAAATAACCAACAATGGATAGAAGCAATGTGTGGTATATTACAGCAGAACTCTGTAAATGTGCATGTTTTTTTAAAGTCAAACATACCAAATGGCTGTTTTTGAACTTGTCACATTTTGCACACTCCTCCTGCTTTTGGTAAATTGTATTTTATTCATGTGAAGGGGATAAATGAATGGTCGGTCAAAGCCAGACCAGTTTTTCATGAGAGTTTTCCCTATCAATTGAAAAAAAATTATTTAATGAAAAAATAATAATTTAAATTTTGGAGACATGCCTTCTTCAAAGCAATTCTAAGCATGCACAATACTTGAGTTTTACATTATTTAAGAAATCTAAATTTTATAGGAGCATCTTTAAAAATTATTGCATCTTATACAGCGTTCACATTTAAAAGATCTTCCCCACATTACTTGGTCTTTAGAAAAAAGGCTGGGCTAAACATTTAAAGAGATTTCTTTTTATTATTATTATTTTACAAATTCTCTTTTATCTTTGCTCATTTTCAGAGAGAATTTGGCTTAGCTATAAATTAATAGGTGTTTGATTGAAATCAATGACTCACTCACACTTAATTTATTGAGACAAAGCTTAGGCTGTATAAACCTTTTGGTTATTGTTTTCCTAAAGCAACTGTTTTAATTTGCATGCATTAATGCTTGTAAAATAAAAGAAAAGAAAGTTGGCATTCTTTCCTACTTTCTTTGTCTTTGAAAACAGATTAAATGTGTGAAGGTATTGTCCATGAAACAAAACCTGTGGAAAAAAAAGTCATTTGCGTATTATACGGTTGTGAATGTGTGTGTGTATATATAAATAAATAATAAATAAATATGCAGCAACAGCAGCTGATCATTCTTTTCTAGCTCTTCTTGGCAAATTTCTCAAGCAGCTGTGCTAGCAATTGTGAGAAGCTGCATTATTTGAAGGCTCAGGAAGGGTTTTCAGAGTTGCCTCATTATTTTCTTTGTGATTTGCAGATTTTGTGAATGAATTCACACCCAAATCCCATGAGACATTTCTAAAAGAGGAGATGGACTCTTTGTGGTGATGGGGATTATTGTAGAAACAAACAATAACTAGGATAGGCTGGTTGAATAGGAGTTTTCACTGGAAATATCTTTTGAGAAGCAAGTGAATGGCATTTCATTTCTTGCTCCTAGCTGGCTAATGTTCACTAGGGTACAGGGCTATTATCCCTATGAGTTTTCAATACAGAAATAAATATTATTAAAGTTCCAGACAACTTCCTGATTAGGACAACAGGGTACAGCAGAATAAACAGGGGCTCAAAATGTCTGCCCCTCAGAATGAATGTCTTTCATTTCAGATATAATTCCATTCAAATATTATCTAGGAAAAAATCCGAATGAACATTTTAAGAATTGGTTAATGGCATTCATGTAAACGTAGCCATCACCACTTTGCATCTTTTAGACCTCACATTTCAATAATTATTTACTGAATATTGACTCCCCATCTTTTGATTTTTTTTTAACGACAAATTAGGCAGTTGAATTCTTGAAACCTCCTATCTCTATATTCTTTTTCCTCTCCATAGTTTCTTGTTCACCAAAATCAATGATAAAAGCAACAACCCTAGGAGTAGGAACACAAAATATTAAAGTAACTTTCTTGAATCAGTTGACCTCCTTAAACATTTCTTTTTAGAACTTTTCCATTAATTATTAATTCCTCCTTAATTCTTAGCCTTATTGCTCTTCCTGGTCCCTATTCTAGTTTCTCTCATTATTAGTTAGGATGTGTTTCAAGATCTGGGTTCAGGATTTGACATAGGATTAACATCAACGCCAATATTAGTATTGATTAAGATTGGTAGTCCATTGAAGAAGACTGGTTAAGGAAAATTCTGGATCCATGTAGCCTTAAAGATTCTTATCAATATGAGTGGTTAGCTAGGACTATTCTACAAAATACCATTGTTTTTCCTTTCAAAATAATAGCTGTGACTCAATAAAGAGTCAGCAGGGGTGGGGAAAGGTCTAATTCTACTCATAAGTAGAATTATATGTGTCAATACTACATTATGTCTATCTAGCATCTTTCCTTGCTCTCTTGTCCTTCCTTATAACAATTTTTGTCTCAAGATTATGATTGCAGTTATGGAGCAGTTCCACTGGTTTTCTAAATGTTACCTGACTACATAACCATCCATGTTGGTTTTGAACTGGAAAAACAAGTTCCTCATAGTGTCTTGACATATATATGCTCATTGTAATCTAAACCATGCCAATTAATATTAATCTTCCAAGAAACAATGGATGGAAACTAATCAAGGAGAGAAGCAATCTAGAATTCAGGAGAACAATTAACCATTGCCTTGAGAAGTTATGAGTGCTTCATCACTGGAGGTTTTTAAGAAGAGATTGGACAACCATTTTTTCAGAATGGTATAGAATCTCCTACTTGTGCAGAGGGTTTAACGAGAATGCCTCTAAGGGACTTCCAAGGTCCCTTCCAACTCTGTTATTCTGTTAAATGTTGTTTCATTGACTTAATTAGGAATAAGCTGAACATTTATTCTGCATTATTTTAGATTCTCCTTTAATATAAATTGCATTTAAAGCTCTGTTAATCTTGGTTAAAATAATTTTACTATGGAATTCTCGTGGGTAGTAGTGAAGCTCTTATATTTACAAGTTGTCTGGGAGGTGTGTATGTGTGCCTTATATTTTGTGATACAATTATCTATCCAGTGATCTGTAGCCTTCCGACTTCTCATACATATTAAAACTTCTAAGGAAGACATCAGGACAAAAGTGTACCTCTGTGCATGTTTTCAGGTCAAGAATCCTAGACCTTCAGAGAAATTACACAGTAATAGAAAACTATGTAGCATAAGGAAAAATAAAATAGAAGCTGTATTCATCACTAATGGCAATAGTGTAAACTCTTAAACAAAATGTCCTTGGGAATGAATCACTTCCATTTGCAAATAAGCTGTGGAAATAAAATAGAAAAACAGAAGCCTCATTTTTAGTGGAAACAAAGCTTCAGGAAACTGAAATATAAATCCTAGCAAACCCATTCTAACTCCTAGTAACATAAACTGTAGTTAGAATTGCAACTTTCCTTCATTTTGTTGAATGATTCCCCTTTCCCAATGCCTGAATGATGTTATATATGTGCATCATTGCTATATGCAGCCAGTTCTACTTTCCTTGCCTCAAAGGAAGAAGACATTTCGCTTCTCAAACAAGAAGCTTCATTGATTCTGACAGGATAATGGGAGCTATGGAAAGACTAATTTGGGGGCCTCAAGAGCTCTCAGGGAGAATGCTAATAACCAAATGACTGCAAAGAAAGTTATTTTCAACCTTCCCCCATCCTGTCAGAATTAATTCCTCCATAGCCCCTACTTTCTGCCAGAACTGATGAAGCTTCTTGGATGAGAAGCTAAATGTTTTCTTCTTCCTCAAGGGAAAAAAAAATAACAACCCAGTTGCCTTTTAGAAAAAAAAAACCCACCTTTGAGACAACTATGACCTGAATAACTGAGAATCTCTGCAGACATTCTACTTTCTACCCATTCATGAAACAGCTTGAGTCCGATTTTATGTGCATATATGAATAAAACACACTTATATTTGCTACTTACAATAGACCACAGTACCTTTCAGTGCAAATGTGGATACATTTGACTATATTAATTTTGTGGGGCATTTCCCCCCCTTTCTATGTATGTTTAAAATGCTTTTAAAACTTAAAAAAACATTTTCAGTTTTGCAAAATCCCATGCTTTGAAATAGAGCAGCTCAAGTTAGACTGTTCTATTTTTTATTAATATGCTACCATTATTTGGAATGTGGACCTTGCCCATAGACCAAAAAGCTATTACATAATACTGTAACACAGTGGTTCTCAAGCTTTTCTTCACTGCGGGTCCCCTTTAAATAGCTTTTAGAGTTGTGGTGGTACAATGGTTGGAGCGCAGTGTTGTTAGCTGCTGACTGCCAGGAATTTGATCCTGACTTGCTCCAGGTTGACTCAAACTTCCATCCTTTCAAGGTCAGTAAAATGAGGAGCCAGATTGTTGGGGGCACTAGGCTGACTCTGTAAATGACAAAGAGAGCACTATAGAGCACCTGCGTTACACGTGCTAATATGTAATAATATCTACAATTCCTAGCCATGAAGTCTGCAGTCTCAACTGCAATCTGCATTCATTTCTAAGATGGTAAATTAATCTAACCCAGAAAGGAAGAAGAAAATGCTATGAAATTCTGTTATATAAAAGAAAGTGGGAAAATGGATTCTTCAGTGAAAGTGCAAGAAGCATTTACCAAACCATCAGGTGATTATCTATCCCGGCATTTACTGACAGCATCTGAATTAATATTTCTTAGCTACACAGGCAAAGCAGATCCCTCGTGGGTTTTATATTTTGGGATTTGCTTTAAATGCCTAGAGTCAGAAGAGGGAAGGGGAACTTTCCTTTAAGGCATAAGATAAAATCACTGAGAGTTTTGACAGTAGCCTCAGCAATGGATTCAAAATAATATTGAGTTGAAAGGATGCTGATAAAGATCACCTGAAGTCAGAGGCAGCTAAAGCACTCCTTGCACAATTTGGAATTCCTTCCCTCACTTGTGACAGAGGAATATAATACCTGTCAAATTCTGGGATTAATATATTTATGTCTGTCATTCTGGACACTTGGCTGACCCTTTAATCTTTCTGTGAGTCTCTGAATATCATATTTTGAAGTTGCACATAGAGAAAGATATTTGTAACCTCTCTTTATGTGCATGGATGCCTGTTGGTGTGATTAGCTGAAGCCATTGAATCAATCTATTTTGGCCCTTTTAACATCACAGGGTTACCTTCTCCTTTTTCTATTTTTTCTATATTTGTAGCAGCTCTGGGTTCTTTAACCAAAAATGGAGGAATAGTATTTAGCATTTGTTTTCCAGATTTCAGAGTGGTTTACTTAAACCGTTATAATGACTACAATAAAACAGAGGAAAGAAAGCAGTAAAAATATCAAAGGGTAAGAACAATAACATTTAATCGGGGTGGGTATCTACCGGTTCTGTCCACCTCTGTAGAACCGGTAGCTCTGAAGAGCAGCAGACATAGAACCGGTTCTATGTCTGCTG
>JANHFN010001885.1:67820-86163 GCA_032468175.1 Toxicocalamus goodenoughensis
GGTGATGGCCCCTCCCCTAAGGGATAAAAGTCAGGCCAAGATGACGAAACCTTTGCAGGAAGCAAAGTCGTTTTATAGATTCCGAGCTCTCCTTGAAGCTCTTTTGTACTCTGGTTGGTTTTTTTCTGGTATTTCGGTGGGTTTCTGTTACCGTTAATTGGAAACTTCTGTTTTTGGCAGCACTCCAGAGCACTGAAAGCTGTGTGCTTATTTTGGGGAACGGTCTAGGATTAGTTCTGGCTAGGAATGAAAGCAATTCCCAGCATTGCAATTAAAATAGGTTTTGCTTTTAAAACAAGTTTGGATTTAATTACATTTGACAAAGCCTGGATCAAAACAGTGTGCAGTGACGATATTTGCAAAGTAAGGAATTAACCCCGTGAGAGAAAATGCTGAAATTTTCGGTCTTTGACCAACGTCAGAGATAAAAACCATTGCTTTTTTTTCATTCCTGTCTCACTTTCGTTCTTGCAGGGGTATCAGGAGAAGAACAGGTTCATTGCTGCACAAGGTAAATAATATGTATTTCCTTTGAATTCCTACACTGCTAGAAATATACATCCTACATAGCAACGTGTATTTTTGAGCTGGCATTTTGCTGCAGTAGCTCCTAATCTGAAGGGGGTGGAGAAGTGCTTAGAGAAATATGGCTTATTTCTTTGTGATTTTGGTGGTGGTGGGGGAAACGCAAAGCTAACCAACTTCCTGCACCTCCCTGAAATTTTTGCATTTTGAGTGGGGCAGCTTTGGTATCAGACCAACATTTATTTTGCATTCTGAACTGAAAGAGGAAATGAAATGGTGATTCTGTTTCACACCATGGATGTTGGAAAACCTCAAAGAGCAATTTTGTTCCCTCCGCTGAGAAGAGAAGACAATTTTTAAATTCAATTTTAGTCCCTAAATTACAGGAAGTCCTTGACGTACAACCTCCATTGGGCCCAACATTTCTGTTGCTAAGCGAGACCGTTGTGAAGTGAATTTTGCCCCATTTTACAATCTTTCTTTGCCACAGTTGTTAAGTGAATTGTTCTATTCTGTCGGTAACACAGTCGCTAAGTAAGTCTGACTTCCTCATTGGCTTGTCAGAAGGTCACAAAATGAGATCACATGACCACGGGACATTGCAACTGTCATAAGTACATGCCAGTTGCCAAGCGTTTGAATTTGGTTCATGTAACTATGGGGATGCTGCAATGGTCATAAGTGTGAAAAATTAAGTCACTTTTTTCAGTGCCATTGTAACTTTTGGTCACAAAATGAACTCTTGTAAGATGAGGATTGCCTGTACATAAAATCCGCCACAGACGTTCAGGCAGCAGTTTGAATCTTGAGTTTATATATTCTTCCTTTGCATAAACCCATGCTTCATTTTTGCTACCTGTTTGTTTTAAATACAGGTATTCATTTAGTGACTTTTCAGAGTTACAATCACAGTAAAAAAAAAGTGACTTATATCCAGTCCTCACATTTGCAATTGTCAACGCCATGGTGACCTGATCAAAATTTGGTGTTCTTACCTGGGCTTCCCCCAAAAGCACTAAGCAGACTCTTTGTCCCGGCAAAACCCCTTTTATTAAACAAAGGTGAATTTCTTGCATTCACATTCATAGAATAGAATAGAATTCTTTTCATTGGCCAAGAGTGATTGGACACACAAGGAGTTTGTCTTTGGTGCAAATGCTCTCAGTGTACATAAAAGAAAAGATACATTCGTCAAGAGTCAAGAATCACAAGGTACAACACTTAATAATAGTCATAGTCAATAAGCAATCCAATCATACTAGGAAACAGTCCATATTCAGCTAAAGGCCTGGCCAACGGTCTTTCAAGGGTGTAATTAGGAGCACAGACCTTCTCTAGCTTGGAGAGCTGCCAAGTAACTATTTCCAAACGCAGTGCTGACAAGGAAGGGCTCGGTAAAGAGTCTATGAGATGCACAGGCAGATCTTCACACTGCTGCAACGAACAAATTGTTTCCCCTCCTCTTTTGCTCCTCTTTTAATCCCTATGGGAGGGGCCATTCGCTGTCCATCTGTGGCCTTACTGCCACGTTGACCCTTAGTTCGTAATTGTTCTTTTCTTTTGGCAGCTCTGCGCATGCGCAGGCTGGGAACCAGTTCCAGAAGCTTCCTCACCTCACTGCTGTCTGAGCCCGAATGCAGCTGACGACTGCCAGCCTCATCTCTGGCACAGAGTCCTCGTCCGAGCCTTCCTCAGCCTCCAGGATTGGCCCGGATTCCTTCCCAACCTCCTCACTGTCCGACTCTGCTGCCAGCTCTGCTAGCCGCCAGCAGGCCACAACACAGGGGTGCTTAGATCTGACCTGCGGGACCACTTTGGAAACAGCAAAGGATTGTCCCGCAGTGCCTCTGTCAACGAAAACAGAACTTGGGAGGGCCACATATGACCTCCTCAGGCCCCGTTTTCAGCCGCGACAGCTGTTCTGACCAAGGCTTCCTAGACTGTAATTGCGCATATGTTTATTTTAGAAACAAGACTTATTTTATTGCAACGCTGGGAATTGTTTTTATTCCCAGCCGGTAATGAATCTCAAAACAGTCCCTCGAGATAAGCACCCACCTTTCTTCCCTGTGAAGTGCTGCCAATAACAGAAGTGTCCAATGAACTAGGGGAAAAAACTAACCGAAATACAAAGAGCTTCAAGAATGAGTCTGAACCGAATGAACGACTTTGCTTCCTGCAAAGGTTTCGTCACCTTTACCTGTCCTTTATCCCTTATGGGAGGGGCCCCTTTAGTTTCAGTTGCTCTCGTCTTCTAGCAGCTCTGTGCATGCGCGCACTGGGAACAGGCTCCCCTGGGTCTCGTTGCCTCGTTTCTGCCAGGCTCCGAAGGCAGCACCCCACTCCCAAGTGGTCCTGGCCCCATCCCTGCATCGGATGCAGGACCCTCATCCGAGTCCTCTCCAGACTCCCAGACTGGTCCCTGTTCTTCCCCACTGCCCGTCTGCATTGGCTGCCGGAGAACCACAACAACACCTTCCTGCCGGTGAAAATGGAGAAAATGCTGCAGAAAGCTGTCTCTCCTCATCCAAGAAGCTGAAGAAACTTCTTGGATGAGAAGTAAAATGTCTTCAAAGAAAAACCAGAAAGTGCCTCTTGGGGGGAAAAAAAACCCATCTTTGGGACGGCCTACCAGGTGATTGTAGGGCTTCACAGGGGCTCAGTTTGTTTCCTGTGCAGCTCTGAGACTACATTTGGTCATGCGCAGTAACCGGCTTTGTTGAAGAGGTTACCTGATGTGAATCTCTCTCTCTTCTAGGTGTGCCAAAAGGCAGGTGAGATCTCCCTGCTGAAGCAACAGCTGAAGGATTCCCAGGCGGACGTTTCCCAAAAGCTGAACGAGATCGTTGGTCTGCGTACCCAACTCAAGGAAGGCAAGAGCTTCCTCCGAGAGAAGGAAGAGCAGATCTTGACGCTGAAAGACTCCTACGGCACCAAAAGCATCAGCCTGGACTTCTGCGAGAACGAGCTGCAGCTCAAGATGGCGGAGGTCCAGATGCTGAGGGAGAAGCTCAGCCAGTGCGAGCTGGAAGTCTCCAACTTGAAGCAGACCTTGGCTCACCTGGGGGGGCACCCGAACCACGTCCCGTCGGAGCTCCCCGAGAAGCTGGCGCGGGACCCCTTGGCCTGCGAGAGCGACGAGGCCAAGATGAAACGGCAGAGTGAGGAGAACCTTAATGCCCTGAAGAGGGAGGTGGAGAGGCTCCAGGCGGAGTTGAACGCCGAGCGCCAGTCACGGCAGCAGCAGGTTCTGGACTTCGAGGAGGAACGTTGCACGTGGCAGGAGGAGAAGGAGAAAGTCATCAAGTACCAGAAGCAACTGCAGTTGAACTATGTGGAGATGTATCAGAAGAACCAACTCCTGGAGCACAAGGTGAACGAGATGGCCAACAAGGCCACCAGCCTCTCCCACGCAGAGGAGAAAAAAACATGGACTCCATCCAGACTGGAAAGGATAGAGTCCACAGAAATCTAAGGGAAGAACCACAAGGCATTTTTGAGTACAGTTTTTTTTTTCTAATTATGGTGCCTGTAATTCAGCTGGAGATCTTCCCAAGTAGAATATGTGACATAAACCAGCAGCATAAATCTTTGCACTTGGCCCCTCAAAATATACTTTGGTGCTCTACAAATTAACTTTTTATGGGGTGGGGGTGAAGGGGTGGGGAAAGCCACAGGTGTACTTTTGTGTTCCAGGGATGATTTGACATCAGGAGTTCTTGTGCGTTGTTGTGTTGGGCTTTTAGTTGACGTGGTTTCTGTTATGACTCCATGAGACAATGCACTTCTCAAATTCTTCATGTGGCATGTTTAGCTCTGTGGGGTCCTGGTTGTTCTCTGAGCTTGGTTGTTTCCTTGTAGACGTTTCATGACCCAACTGGGGAACATCAGTGCTTTGTAGGATAAACAGGCATGATGAAAACTGCTACATGTGGACAGCTCAAACTATAGTTTTAGTTGGGAAAGTGTGATCATCGTAGACCAAGTTAAGTCCATAAATGCTAGAGAATTCCTGGAAGCTGGGCACTCAGACGAATCAGCCATCCACAGACACATAGGGATAAACAACATTTACATGCCATTCAAAAGAGACAATCAAAAAGCCCAAAAGGAAACAAAAACACGCCCTCACCAGCAAACATCACCCAGATAAGCAGAGATTAAAACCCAAGATTAATACTAGACCAACCATCAAGAAGCAAACAATGTACCCCAGTCAAGGAACTAACAATTCGGACAAACAAACTAACAATAAACGACAGCCTAATCAAGGAACTACCTAGAATACTTCCACTAATACTGACTTGTATATAAACAGAGAATAAACCCCACTCCTTTCTAGCATTGATGATGTTACCTAGCTGGGTCATAAAACGTCTGCAATAAAACAGCCAAGCTCAGAGAGCACCAAGGAGCCCAAAGCTGCCTTCTTCCCTTCCCTGCATACCCCCACTCCTTCCTTCCTTCCTTCCTTCCTTCCTTCCTTCCTTCCTTCCTTCCTTCCTTCTTTTCTTCCTTCCTTCCTTCCTTCCTTTCCTCCCTCCATCCCCTCCCTTCTCTTCCCTTCTCTTCCCTTCCTTCCATATGGTTTCTGATTGGCAAAGACACTTCTCTGCCTTATAAGGACACCTTACAATATTTATAGGATACACAGGATTGCCAGGATCTAAGAAAGGCTTTTGAGTATGTGCAGAATTCTATTGCAATGCTTCCTAGAAACTAGAAATATTAGAAATAGCTGGAAAAAGCTTTTAGCATGTACAGCACAAGGCATATTCAAAAGCTTTTTTAAAAAACTATTGGATCTGCTGGAGAGGAAAACAATATGGCTGCAACACTCTCACAACTACAATGTTTGATTTTTCAAAGCAAAAGGTCACAGAGATTGAAGAGGTTGCTCTGAAGGAGTGCTTTTTTCAAAATGTTACTGTTTGTGCAGTGTACAGATATGCTGAAGGATACATATACTGTATCTGTAATGGAATGGAATGCAATTTAGCCAAATCACAATTAGCGGGAAATAAACTTACTCTTCATTCTGTATCCCATATACACTCCAAGTTCCTGTCATTTTCATCCTGCAGCACTGCTGTTACAGGTTCTTGCTCACTGCTAAAAAAAGGTAGCAGGTGTTCAATCAAAATTGTTAATGTATTTGCAATGGATCTCATATACTTTAAAAGCAGGTAATTAGAATTATCCACAGATACTTTGAAGCCATGAATAATTCATTTCCCGCACATCAATAAAATAATTATTGCATATTATCATTCTTACTTACTTTGTACTCCAACATCACGCTCACTCCTGTCAATGTCAAGGGAATGTGCCCATTTATTTATTTATCACATGGATTTAAGAAATCCAAAAAAAGAGTAATAAGGTTTAGTTCAGGGCTGTTTAAAACATATATGCCACATTCTATACAGGAGGAGCAGGGACTTAACAATCTTGAGCACTAACAGAAACATTTTCACCCACTCTGTGCTCTCTAAGTCTCTCAGATCACAAAAAAGGCAAAGCAGACCAACAAAATAAATAAAAAATGTTATCTGTTTCCTGCTCTTTTCAAACCGGTTTTGAATTTTTAAAAGCCACTCTGTGAAACGGATGTGGGATCACTTCTTATTTGTTGTTTTCACTTTTTTTAAAAAAAATGTACAGCATATTTGCTATATGCATTTTAGTAATAGGCAGTCTCTCCTGGAATGGAGATGTTCAGGATAAAACATGCTATAGAAATAAGAATACTAATGAATGCAAAAGTTCCTTCTAGCCCCATAATGCCTGGCTTCCTCCATCCATCAATATCCATTATAGTTTATGTATAGTGAATGTAATATCCTCAGTTGCATTGAGAACCAAGGAATACTTTAGCTTTTGTGTTGCTGCTATAATGGGGGAAAATGTTTATGATCAGCTATAAAATGAACTTAAGCTGAAAGTAAATTACTTTGCATTTTCTCCTATCAATTCTCACTCAATGTTGTAAAAGAACAGTATTAAAAATAATTTCAGCGAAGAAGATGATGTTGAAGAAATGTTTGTGGGCAGAGTGAGATGATCTTGCATATATTTAGTGATAAGGTTGTCAAAGTTTGTGTGGGTGGGTGTCAATATCTTGTATTTCAGTGGATTGCCGCCTTCCTGTAATCTTCCTTTCAGAGTCAGACAGCACAATCAGACAATAAGTTGTTGTTGTTGCTGCTGCTGCTATGGTTGGTTGCACAATTATCCAGATGCTTAGATTGGATCTGGCATTTTTGTCCATCTACTGAATCTTTCTTGAAGGCCTGGAAAAGGCAGGTGGTGTTGGATGGTATTAAAGGTACTGCCACAAGATGTAAGCTGTTCCAAGTAAAGCTACCTTTTGCAACTGACTGGTAGTGATTTTTGTCAATACCGACAATGCTCATGTGGTACTCCAGACATTTTGGGATTGCAACCAAGTTGCCTATTGCTATTGGTATTATCTTTGCTTTCTTTTGCCACAGTCATTCTAATTTTATTGGCAGGTCTTTCTATTTTGTGATTTTTTTTCTCCAATTTTTTCTCTACTATTCTGCTGTCTCTGGGTATTGATATGCCCATTATCCAGACTTTTTTGTCCTTCTTATCAATTGCTAACTCTGGAGTATTATTATTATTCCTTTAATCCCCAGAAAAACAACAGAACATAATTCTTTCCATAGGGCTTTTGCAAGTTTCAGTGGTACTGTTGTTACTAAGGGGTTCTGATCTGAGAAATTATTGGATATTTCAGAGAAGCTTTGTAAGCTCAAAAATGAGGAGGAAGGAGGAGGAGGAGGAGGAGACAGCCTGAAGAAGAATGCACCTTTTGTAGAGAAGAAAAACTGAGAGATAATTTATATTAAAAAATTACTTATCCCCCCCCCAAAAAATAAGCTGGAGTTGGGTTAAATCTGGTAGGGCTCAGCTGAGAAATCACCAGCCTTCAGTGCTGTTGGTTAGACAGGAAATTTAACACAACCTTCCCAGAAGAAGGCAGTGGCAAACCAGATCAATATTACTGCCAAGAAAAAGTACATATCCATATAGTCATCCAGGGTTGTCTTTCTACTGAACAAATTTTTATCTTCAAAAGGGGAAAAATAGGAACAAAACACAAGCAGTAAATTCTAGGATCCCCACAACAGTAGTATATGGCAAATATATAGGGACATAAGAAAGACTAGTAACATGGCACTAAATGCATTTGGAACAATATGAAGTACTGAGAGCACGGTGTAGTCCTTAATGCAGCCAGCAGCTGAAGATGTGGACTCTTAACAGAGCTTCAAGCATGAATAAATCTGGCAGATTTTAGATAATCTCATTTCACTTCTAAAGTTTGCAAGAGTCTATCCTTTTGAAAACCATATGAGAGGCTCATGTCTTTAATTTGTTTTGGGGCTTAGTCACAGAAATGTTGAGAACATGGTTCATTGGTAATTGAAATCACTGATAGTACAGGCACAGAGCAGACACAGGATCAAGCTCTTAATTAAAAAATATACTAATCATACACAATTCTAAATCCTGCTCTTGGGGGTATTCACTCAATTCTTTTAAGTGAAGCTAATCAGAGCTGTGAACTAGCATTCTCAAATTTTCTGCCAAATATATTTAATGGTTTTTTTAAAAAAAGCATTGAAAATGGGACCTCTCTGTCTGCATGCAAAACATAAACATACCTCCATCCACTCCCTGTTAAATGGTTTTTAACCATCCATTCAAGGATTCACTGTTTATCTATGGTCTAGTAAGAACTTCTCTTCTTTCTAGACAAGGGGAAAAGACATATTGGAGCGAACGAAGCTCATTTTGCATTTATTTTGTCCTGTAAGCATTTTTAAGACACAAGTATCCCTCTCCAAGGGAGAATCTATGCAATATAAGGAATGCATTTCTTATAAGGAATGCATTTCAAGAATACAGTTATAAATCAAATATGTTGTGATGAGGGGGCATGGCACAAAAGCAACAAAGTCACAAAAGTATGTAAAATCCCTTTAATACCTCCAAATTGGCCCCCAATGTCCAGTTATCATCGGCTGGAGGAAAAGCTCTCCCAAGAACAGTTTTTAAAGGGAAGAAATTCAGTCCGAACCCAAAGTACATATAAATTATAAATAAAAACCAGCACAAACCATGCTGCAGCAATTAATGAGACAGGGCAGGATAAGGAATTGCAGACTTCAAAAGACAACGAAACACACACAATTGGGAGGATGTCAGAACCCAGATAAGACTTGACAAGCAAAGATAATTCACACTTTGCTTCCAGCAAGGTGCTGTGTGCAAACATCCTTTTAAAATCCTGTTTTCCCAGCTGCAGCTAATGAAGGGAATCAGGGCCCTTTTCTTCCCTGTAACTCACCTTGCTCCCTATATTTTCTTCCCAAATCAAGGAACAGAAGAACTTCTGTAAGTTCCCATTGGCATATTCCTCTTTTATATTTAATATACAGTGTCATTTCCAGGGATATCACCTTGGATTGTTACTACATCATGTCTTATTATTATTCCCAGTGGATCTTCCTATAGAACAGAAGAAGGTTAATATTAACTTTAATTGTTAGTTACTCTGGAGAACACTTTTGGAAGTGAAGAGCTGAGTAATAAGTATGTAAGGAATTCCAGTCTAATTTCCACTGGGAGAGATTTGAGACTTGGTTACTATCACAGTTTGCAGTGGAAAGAAATACAGGTATGAAACAAAGGCTGCAAATGTTGATAGAATACATTTTACCCATCTCTATTTTCAATACCCTTAGTTATCTAAATAATAGAATGTCAATAAAGTTTAATTATATTCCATAAATGTCACTGTGTTGAAACATTACAAGATTTCAAGCATCAAGATTTATAACAACATAATAAAATGGAAACAACAACAAAGATGCCAGAATTGTTCCTTTATGATTCTAGGAAGTAATGGAGTGGCTTTAACCATTCAAAGAGAAATTACTTTATTTGTACTCTTATGTATTGTGAGGTACCTCTTGTAAATGCTCTGCATAGCCTTGATGATATAAGCTATTTCTCAACTTAACTCCCCCAGCTCTGTGAATCTACAATAAGCTGTTTAATAGCCATCAGAATCTGTTCCTCAGTCAGAAATGCACTCTACAATCCTTTCCATCTTGCAAAACGAGGCAATAAAACTCAACTTCCACCAGCAGGGTGTTTCAGAGATTTTTCACTCCGAAACACAAACAAATAAGGTGCTTGACAAAACTAAAACATTTCTGTTTGCTGCCATTTCTTTGCTGAAAACAGCAATTGCTGGCTATAACATTAAAGGCGGGGCGGGGGGGAGATACTTGTTTTTTGTTTCTCTCTTTTTGGAACCTGGAGCCTTGAAACAAGATTTCTAAGCACACATTATCTTTAAAATAGACATTGCAGTAATTTTGTCTTGCCGATCACCTATATTTTTATGTTGCAATGACAGGGATAGCTGGGAGTTATCAGCTCCAAAGATAAATTGAAAAAAAAAAAAGAATGAAGGAGATAAAACTCTCTGAATAAATAAATTTAGCCAACAATTATGCACATACATGCTTATTTTCTTAGGCATTTTAGATAGGAAAATAATTTCAACATTTTTACTACATCACTGTGAAACTTTCCTTAATTAAGATTTGCTACCAACTATGAACATAATCCAGTATGCAGCTTGACATATTTAATCTCATTGGCTTCAACAGAATAAAATCACACTGGGACAGAATAAATCATTTTTAAAATGGTTTATAAAGATACATGATTCCTGGAAAAAACAAGATTTGTGTATGCGTGTGTATGTGTAACCAGTACACTGTTTCCACATACTAAAGATATATAGTATACAACATATTAAATGATATAAAAAGGGGCAGTTTCCACATAGAGTTTAACTAAAGATATATAGATATATATAGTATACAATATATTAAATGATATAAAAAGGGGCAGCCATGATAATCTCTTTATTGAACATTAACAATAGGATTCAATTCATCCTTTTTCACACTTTCTGTCACACTGGTCTGTTCTTAATATCAAAAATAGATAATTTAGGAAAAGTAATGAAAAAAGACTACATATACCATCATACCATTTTTCTCTTCCAATCAACTTGGGAGAATTTTTTTCAACAATTACCACATATTTACACTACTCAAATACATAAACCAAATGATGGACTGGAATATAAATATAAAGTATGGAGGGAAAAAAAGTAGAAGGAAGTAACACACCTGTAGAAAGGGAAGATGTAAAAAGCCACCTAGGGATACTCCAAAAATGTGTATTTTCCTAGTAATTAGTCCACCCTATACTTGGCAAACATCTCATAAATAACTCTCAAACAGCCACTGCATAAATTATTTTACAACACATTGTCAGCAGTTCCTGGAATAGCAAAATATAATATTTAAAGGATATGATCTAATGATATATTTTAAGTTGAATGAAGACAGAATTACTCCAGGTACTGGAGAAACTCTATAATACTACTTCAGAATTGCTAAAGTTATCAAAGTTAATGGCAGCTGTTTAAAACAAAAGAAGTAAAAATCCTTATCATGCTCTTCAACTTCAGATGTAGCTAGGAACTTAAACCCCAAGTGATGCCATCTGTTTCTTTCAGCTTCTCATGACTAATGATCAAAGGACCTATTACCTTAATATGGGACATATTTTACTTTGTTTTGCTGTTGTTTCAATGCTGTAATATAACTGGATTTGCAAGCAAGGTGCTGACCCCAACCTAGCAGTACATAGATTAATATCAATTAATATATTGCCTTCCTAGGAAACTGACAACAAAGAGCTCTTTTTATTATTTTGGCTATACTCAATGTAGCATATTACAAAAAAAAGAAGACATTCACTGTGTGTATCTTCCTGTGCATATTATTTTTATTACACTCAATTCATGCACATCTGCAGTTTCCAAGGTAGGTAAGTCGGTAGGTGGGTAGGTAAGTAAGTAGCTAGGTAGGTAGGGTAGGAAGCTGGCATGAAAAAATGAACCATATTTTGGGATATAATGGAAAAGAAAAGAACTTGGTTTGCAGCTCGTAGCTATACAAAATCCACTTATTGCCAATTCCTAATCTACTAAATTACAGCCATGGTACTTACTTGTTCATGTCTCTTGAAAACTTACCTCTGCAGGAACAAGAAGCTTCGAACACAAAAAGGTGCTTTCCTGCAGCAACAGCAATGATAACAGAAACAAGTATTAATATTATCCAGCTCGGATAATTTATTTGCTTTTCAATCAACTACAGACAAGGGTGGGATTCAATTTTTTAAATAACTGGTTCTGTGGGCGTGGCTTAGTTGGTGGGTGTGGCTTGGTGGTCATGTGACCAGGTGGACGTGGCTTGATGGTCATGTTATTGGCTCGGCGTGGCCAACTCAATATCACTCACATCGAGGCACGCATCTCCTCGCCTGGCCTCTAATAACTGTGGGGATGCTGCAACAGTTGTAACTGTGAAAAAATGGCCATAAGTCATTTTTTTCAGTGCCATTGTAACTTTGAATGGTCACTCCACACAAGAATGTATTATGAAGACCTTTAAATATTTAATAGTGAAACCAAATACTTTCTTTAAATTTTGTTAATAACCATAACAACAATACAAATGATGACCAAAGTAACAATAAATTGCCTGAGTTTTCAGCTTAATTTTGAACATTTGCTTCAATAGAGAATTTATCTCTGAGTAATCCTCTAAAATGTCTAATTCAGTTCTCAGATTGAAATTCTGAAGAGATATCAAATAAGGCAGTGGTCACAGAAATATCTCTTGGAAAGAAAGAGAATTTAAGGGAAATATTTTATTATCTTGGTCCAAACATAAAAATAATCACAACCAAGCATCTGTATACAGTCCTGTGTACTGTATACAAACATTACTGTATTATAATGTGTGTGTGTGTGTCTGTGTTTGTATATAAAATATACAGTAATATGGAAACTGCAGAAAATTCTTCTGCAAAGTCATTTGCTTGTATTAAAAAACTGAATCAAGCTTTTTGTTCGGATCAACCTGGAATTAAATCTACATCAGAAATGTTCAAGCTGCTCACCATTATGTTTTGTTTTGTTTTTGTTATTTGAAAGTGGTATGCAGAGGGTTTTTTTCTCCCCTAACCCTTCTTTAGCTATCTAATTACAGTCTTTAGTATTTGTGCTGTCACCAAACAGCTTCACAGTGTGTAGTCACATCAATGCTTTTCTTGATTTTTGCAACTTCAATTATTGCTAATAAAAACTGATCTTGTTCATGGACTATAGACTGTGGGAAGCACACAATTAAAACCTCCAGGGATCCTTCTTTAATTCAAAATGGAGTCCTGTGGCATCCAAACAAAAAACCCTCCACTCAACAAAAGATTGAATAGAAAATGTCAGCTATTAGACTGAGCTCAAATCAAAGAATGTTAATACCTCTACAGAGAGGGCATTCAGACCTATCTGGGGACATTATTTTTTTTTTAAAAAATCACAATCAAATGACTGTGAGATTCAGAGCTAGTAAACAACAGCTCTACAATCTGCATTTTTATATATTAAAGTATAGAACTAACAAAGGCATAAGTTTGACATCCTTGTATAACTGTAATAAGAAAACCAGATTTGATAAGTCATACCAATGATAACTTTATTCTATTTAATCTATCAAAGAACAATATGCTACTAGATGAGTAGGAAACCAATCCTTTGTGACTGAGTAACATTCACAAGCATACAAAAAATCCTGAAGCCAACTGTGTACAAATTATATTTGCCATGTGAAGTCAAATGACATATGCATTTCAATCACTTGGTCTATTCTGTATCAATCAGATAGCCCCCAAGCCCATTGATAAAACCATGTCTTCGGGGCCTTTTAAAAAGGAAGAACAAAGTGGAAGGAGGGAAATCTTATATCTGGGGCAATTATATTCCAAAGGGAGGGAGCCATCCCAGAAAAGGCCCTTTTCTTTGGACCCACGAGATGTCCCCTGTTTAAGCAAGGGGTTGAACTAAATAATGTCCAAGGTCCCTTTCAGTTCTATTCTGATTGATTGATTGATGTACCTTCCTAATAGATGAGACCAGCAGCATACCTTGTCCTCTCTCTCTTGTGGGCCACATAGTTGAAATTGGGGAAATGTTGTCCTCAAGCCATGTAGGCTTTAAAGTTGATAATTAGCACCTTTAACTACATCTGGAAACATATTGGTAACCAACTGAGCTCTCCCCAAAGAGGTGACATATATGAAAATCTCAACTTGCATAGATTTATGTAGACTGCCGCATTCTGAACCAACTGGAGTTTCAGAATACTTTTTAAGTGCAGTCCCATATAGAACAGAGTTATCCCACCCAGCAGTTTTAATCTAGATGTAGTAGATTATAATTCATTTTTTAAAGATTCTTTTTATTCATTCATGTAGTTGTACTTTCCTTGCTCTTCTCCTTTATGTTTTCTTGGCAGTTACATTATGGAAGCATTTACAGCTTTTCTTATAGTGTAATTTTATTGAACTTATTAGAGTATAAAGTACAAAGAAATTGCAAATCACGGAAAAGGGAAGAGGAGGAAGACAGAATAAGACAGATAGGATAAAAGGGAAAATATTAACTTTTGACTATTTTTGGTGCAGTAGAATTAACATAATAATTTTTACTTCAACTTTTTACTTTGCATACTCAACATATACATATAATATTTCTGTAAAATAAAATTTGTCTAATCAGTAAATTCCATAGTTAAAGTTTTATTTTTCCTGTCTCAAGCACAAAATTCAGATGTCACTTCCTGGTAGAAATTAATCTCTTTAATTAAAGCAGTTAATTTGACCATCTCTGCTAGTTCCATCAGTTTCTCTAACCATTCTTCCATTGTAGGAATTATTACATCTTTCCATTGTTGCACTTAAAGCATTCTCACTGCTGTCAACACGTATAACAACAAAGATTCATTTTCCCCCCAAGTCCTTTGTCCATTAGATTTACAGCTTTTCTATAAAAAATGCCTTGGGTTAAGCTGTTAGGGCACACTTCCATTTTTTATCAGAATTTTGGATTCAGTGCAGACGTTTGAGGACCTTGCTAGTCAAACGGCAAAAAAAAGAACACATCAGAAATGAATCACATGTTTGGCTCTGCTTAAATAATTCAGCCAAATGAATCCTGGGGGATCAGCAAATCTTTAAAGAGTCAGGTCTATGTAGGGAAAATGAAAAACTCATTCAGACATGATGTGCCATTCTTAGCCAATGTTCTAGGATTTAATGATACTTAGTATATCTACTTCCATTAAAGCTAATTTAGAGCTTCAGTGATAAAAAGACTGAAAGATATGGAAATGGGAAAAGAAAAAAACAGCTCTTTCCCAAAAGGAGGGAGCAAAGCAATGGTGGGTTTCAAATTGTTTTACCATTGGTTCGGTGGGCATGGCTTGGTGTGGTGCTTTGCCTAATGCCAGCTCGCACACCAGCTGAGACCTGCAGTGCCAATCAGCTGGGAGGATAAAGAAGATAAAAGTGGAAGGGCCTATTCTGTGCTTTTCTTTTTCCTCTCAGCTGATTGTCTGATATATTTTTTCTCTCATCTCAGCTGATCTTGGCTTTTATTTACTACCGTTTCGAACCGGTAGGATACCACCAGTGAAGCAAAGACTCTCAACACTGGGCAACGGTGAATTATTTTTTCCAGAAGAATTCAAAAATTCCAAACATTTTTTTTTTTAGATTGCCATTGATTTTGCAAAATTCAGCTTAGTTTACAATGGTGAAGGGCATCATCTGCTGCAAAACAACTGCCAAAGATTTTGTTTATTTCCAAGAAAGTATTAAGTCTTGTAAAGCTGTGAAATGTGAGTGAATAGCACCTGCAACACAGGGCAATCCTAGACTATGCTGTGCAGCTTGAATCTGCCTTGCATCTCTGTTGATCAGAGTCAAAATTTAGGACAACTTTTGATGATCCTTAACATTCATAGAGTAGTATTTAGAAAATAATAGGTAACTTTCATCTTTACGTTAAAAAATGGCCCATACATGTGGGTTTGGGCCTAGAATGAGGTTCTCATTTTAGCTCTCTGTTGGCTTTTTATTCAACTTTTCTTTGACTTATCTCCAGACGGAAAACAATTTAGTACAAATGAGATCTCTCATGGTAGGGTTGCTTAATTAAGAATAACTGGCAAAGTTTTAGTAGCATTAATTATCTCAAGGTTTTTGCAGCTTGATTACTTTCTGATAGGGAAGAGTTTCCAAGTCAGACCTATTCAAATCAAGACTTTGTTTTGCTCTGGAGAGCCAGGAAAGATTTCCCAAGGGTGCAACACAGAAGCCTCCAAGAACACAACACTGAGATGTTCAGAGTGACAGCCTGAGACTGAGGATTTGTAGCATGAAAACCATTTGACTTCCTCCCTCTCCTGAAAAAATAAGAAGTTCTGCTGCTATGTTACAGAAATGCATGATTCTCTAAATAGAGGGGAAATTACAGGCAACTGAATATTTGTCATTAGCGCTTCAGATGAATTGGTTAATGGGAAATGATAACTTGCAATTTTTCTGTTTCTATGCA
This sequence comes from Toxicocalamus goodenoughensis, assembly GCA_032468175.1. NCBI lineage: Eukaryota > Metazoa > Chordata > Lepidosauria > Squamata > Elapidae > Toxicocalamus > Toxicocalamus goodenoughensis. Next base: position 83,932 of record JANHFN010001885.1, read on the forward strand.
AATCATTGATAATGTTGGAAAAGACCCAGATCATCAGATCGCAATGGGATAGAGTGATGTCTGTGTTTAAAGAACTTGAGAGATCTCTAGGCTGAAATTACATAGAAACACAGACATAGACCCTCCCACACACAGATTCATCCATTATGCTAAGCCATAAATATGATTTAATTGCAGTTTACACCCAGATACTGTAGTCTGTAAACTATAATTTATGTCTTAGATGTGCCAATATTTGCAATTGTAGTTTATTTCACTTCTGCACCAATTATAATAGAGTTCTTAAACATATTAGGCATCATTATGGATTAAAATAATGAAATTATTACAGAAGTATTGAGGTGATCTTTTTAATCCACAAGTTGCAGTCATAAATACTGTTAGCTTCCTGTTGCAGGCTTTGTGATGACACACTGGTAAAACACTTAAATTTAAGACACTGTGGAAAGATTGTATTGTGAAAGGGCAGCATTAAGAATCATACATTAATAAATTAATAAAAATATAACAGTATAGCTACTATTACAGCTTTGTCTCCCCAAAGGATTGTGGTAATGTTTGTAATGCATAACCTAAGAATTGCAGGTCTGAGCCATTTTAGAAAGAAAGAGTGGACATAATTTTTTAAACAAAATGGCAGCCTCCATTTTTTTCTTTCTTTGGCAGAGAAAATAACCTAAAAATGTGATTTAAGGAACACAAAGCTGTAGTTGGAATCACACAGTTAACCCATACAACTGTGTTGGTGTAATTGAATTGAAGTGGAAATCATATAGAATGCACCTTTACAGAGAAAATTGAATTAATTGTTTAAAAAGTATATTACTGTTTCACAAATAGAATACAAAAATATTTGTTTTAAATGTACCCTTGACATTTCTAAACCCAAATGTTAAACATATGACCCTTTGGTTTATCACCAGTTACATATTTGTTGTTGTTGTTATTGCTATTGTTATTAATAAATAACAACATGCAAGAATATGCAAGAATAAATTCAGGAACATTTTCTGTGCTTTTAAAAACTTCCCTGATATTTTGCCCCAGGTACAAGTTACTACATAGTTTTGAATATAAAATTCAGCTGTTGATATTATATCCTTATTTTTGTATTTCTAGACCGTGTCAATTTTTAGCATTAAACAATTAGTTATGCAATTATTAGAAGAGATACAAACAGCTGTCTCCAGCTAATAGATTATATGGATAAGATCCTTGGAACCCTAGAGGAAAAAATAGATTGCAGTCAGATTTCCATAGTGAGATCCCAAATGTTGATGGAAAAAGTTCAAGGTGTATGTGTGACCTCACTGGTTGAATACAGATAAGGACTGTGTAGAATTGGAAACCCTGAAGAATCTGTTTCCAATCTCACAGAGACTGTAATTTTTCAAATGAAAAGGTAATGACATATTACCAGTGGTGGGATTAATTTTTTTTACTACCAGTTCTGTGGGCATGGCTGTAAAATCTTCAGTCTGAACTATTCAAAATTTCAGCTACCAGTTCTCCAGAACTGGTCAGAATCTACTGAATACAACCTCTGCATATTATAGTTTATACAAAATGTATCACAATATCACCTTTCTCACAAAAAGGATTTATTATTAATAAGGGCGTGTGTGTGCACTCCCCAAGCAATTCCATCAACAAACACATTGACCTACAACCAGCCTATGAACCCCTCAGAATCCAAATCAACTGTATAGCCAATCAGAGACAGCACCAACCTTCAACCAACCCACACAATCACCACCACCAATAGTGTACATCCAATGACCCTGACCTGATGTAATCTCCTTATCACATGATATGATATGGTATGAACCATTCAGAAACCAATCCATGAGCTCAGAAAATGAACCTTCACCTTCATCTTACCCTGAGCTACAGATATTCTCCACTTTTGCAAAACTATGGGTGTGTACATGCATATATAAATTAAACAATAGACAGACAGACAGACAGACAGATATGATAGAAAGTATATGGGAGGAAAATTTAGCTCTCCCTCTACAATAGTAATCTTCAGATAGTAATGATGATGCCAAAATTAAAAACTTCTGACGTCACAGACTTCTGATGTCACAGAGAAAGCTCTGCACTGTGATGTATATGCATACGTAAGAAATATGTTTGTGTTACAATTTCATCACAAGTTTTGTTATTTTTCCCCTTGCCTCACTTTTACAATCACCTCTTTGTGCTCTAACATAATATGGGTGGGGGGGT
>JANHFN010001885.1:108263-121572 GCA_032468175.1 Toxicocalamus goodenoughensis
AAATAATGTTTTATGTTTTGTACTAGATGTTTTTTACTTGCTGTACACCGCCCCGAGTCCTTCGGGAGAGGGGCGGTTTAAAAATTAAAGTTATTTATTTATTTATTTATTTATTCTCGAAAAAGGCTCATTAGAATGATTTATACTGAAATTTTCCAGATACTTTCTTTTTTACTTTTATAATATTATGATGACTAAAAGGTGGAAAATGTTAATCTTGTTTCTTGCATATAACCTTTTCCTTTGGTTAACTAATTTGACATCACAACATAGCTTTTCAAAAGAGAACCGTTCCTTTATATTGCAGATATGCATCCCATTTTCTTTGATATCTATGAATTCCTTATAAAGATGTCTTCTGAAGTGCATTCCAAGATAAAATATTTTGTACACACATACACAAAGTAAGAGAGAAGAGGGAGAGCGAGAGAGAGAGAGAGAAAGAGAGAGAGAGAGAGAAAGAGAGAGAGAGAGAGAGAGAGAGAGAGAGAGGAGACAGAGATGAGAGAGATTAAAGACTAACAAATTTACAATCAAATGAAATGTTGTAGTTTTATGTAGTTTAGTGTTATGCATGCCATAGAACAAAGTATGTTTTGAGCAAGTCCTTTCTCTTTTCCAAAGATTGAGTTATTCTTACATAGTAAACAAGAAATAAGTGCTGACAAATCACAGTTTCTAGCAATAAAAATTCACACACACAAACACACAAAACCTCTGCAATGGAGTCTCCCCTTTCTATTGTTTTGATTCCCTCCCATCTTGCAAGTTCTTGTGTAATGCCGGCCTTGTTGGCATGAAAGAATTCCCTGTAATCACCATTACAACTTTATTAGGCAATAGGGACTTTTTCCTCTATCCAGAAATGTGTTCACCTCCTCCCAGCCACCTCCAAGAAGAAGAAAAAATAGCCTTTTAAGGGTTTTTCTCGATCTTAGCCACCGAAGCATTCTAAAAGTTCAGAGATAAATATTATCTCGGTTGTGTTTAAATAAAAAGTATAACATTTTGAGTGTGTGTGTGATTTTTCCAGCTTTAATCAACAGAAGCATTTTTGTTATGGGCTTCAAATAAAATGGAACTGTTTGTACATTCTTGGGGATTTAGCTGCGATTGTATATGAGGATATGTGTTCTAAGAGAATTCAGAGTTTTAGGGTAGCTTTATAGTAGCTTTCTGGAAGCCGAAAGGAAAGATATATTCTTTCTAACCATAATGTGGTTAATGGGAGGCATATGGTTGTTTAAAAGAATTGCACATCCCTAAAATAGAAGACTTCGCAATGAGGAGTCCTTGATGCATTCTGAGTTGGATCGTTTTCTTGCAGATGTTTTCTTGCCAAATTAGGTAACATCATCAGTGCCAGTAAGGATTGAAGTTTGCTCTCATTATATATTCTAGACTTCACAATGCAATATTCTGCTCAGTGTACAACTTGTTTAGAAATCCTACTTCTTTTATGACAACCTTATTTAACTGTAAGTTTCATTAGTTAAGTTTGGAATTCCTGTAGTAGCTTATTCTTGTGCATCATTTGTTATTATTTGTAATCACTTTTTCAGCTCTTTAATTTCCTGTTACATTTATCCAATTATTTCTTGCAATTCATCGCTTCCATCCACTTTATCCTTTTGGCCTGTTTTGTTTGCTTCCTCTTTTGGGCACAAAGATAGAAAGACTGACTCGTTTTTAATTTTTAAAAATGGCTGCAAAGTCAGAAAGAATTAACTGCTACTTGATTCTTTGTTAAACCTCCCTGTAGCCCCTGACAAATGGAGAAATCATCTACTTGAATAACAACTTACCAGGAGAAAACATGGCCATTGAACACTGCAAAACATTTTAAATGAGGTTAAACCAAAAAAATCCATTTCTCTAATTGAGAAGGGAATTGCCATCAACCAGTCCTACAATAACAGCTCATGGGTTTTAAGTGTGGGAAGTTTTTATTATCACTATGGTGCAGTGGTGGGATTGAATTTTTTTTTTACTACCGGTTCTGTGGGTGTGGCTTGATAGGCATGGCAGGGAAAAGGTACTGCAAAATCTCCATTCCCTCCCTACTCCACTAACCTTCCCAGCTGTATTCTCCTGTACAGGGCAACCAAAGAAAACCCAGCCAATCAGCTGGGACTCGATGGGAGACAGAGAAGAGATGGGGGCGGAACCAGTCAGAGGTGGTATTTGCTGGTTCTCTGAACTACTCAAAATTTCCACTACTGGTTCTCCAGAACTGGTGAGAACTGGCTGAATACCACCTCTGCAATGGTGGCCATGCGACCCTGCTTTCGTATGGCTTAATTTTCCTCCTTGCATGGGATATTCTGCTATTATGCGGGACAAACGCTGAAGAAAAAAAAAATGTAGATACATGCAATTTCTCATGTATTTCCTATGTAAATTTCTCCAGTATATCACATTCTTTAAGCTAAGAACTTCATTACAAAATCTGGACATACAAAACATTTATTCCAGTCCACATAATGAAGTGAGAAACACAAAATAAGCAAGTTTGGGTTAAAATTTGGACCCACAGATTTCTCTGATGGCGCTATTCATGAAATCTTGTGATATTTTCATTGCTTTTTTTGCAAAATAAAAATAAAGCATAGGTAGTCCTTCTAAATGTCTATAAGTTTAGTAATCTTTTTTATTGTATAGTGTGGATGAAAATAAATCCTTAAATGCAGGGCAAGGAACTTCATTGAAAAGTGTGTAAAATAATATACCAATTCTTCTCTTTTTTGTTCACATATTTACATTAAGCAGCTAGGTTTTTTTATTCAAAGTGATTCTTTGACAACAAAGATTCAATGACAGAAACATTTCTTCCTGTTACTACTTGCCTGCAGATCAATTCTACTTAAATTAATTTGGATTCTATAGCTTTCCTTTACTTTCTTTTCCTCTCCTTTCCTTTCTCCTTTCCTTTCTCCTTTCCTTTCTTCCCCTCCCTTTTACATAATAGTATATCCAATACATCTTCATATACAACTTTCTTAAAATAACTTGAAGCTTTCTCAGAAAAACACCATGTAATTCAAACCAATTAAGATGTATTATGGGCATGCCTCAAGGTACCTATGTAACACTGCTGAGATATATATCAGATATAAGTAAACTTTTATGAGAATATGCCTAGTGAATTGTCTAGCTTACAATTCTTAAAAATCCAAGTAAAGACATGACAGGATGGAAAAGATTAATCTAAAGAGATGGAAGCAAGCAAGGAGGATGAATATCAATAGGAAGGAAAATCTCAAGAGAGTTAGCTTCCATCTTTGCTTGGTAACAAACCAGGTGCATTTGTGATATGAATGTGTAGATTGCCCCTAGCTCTTCTAGTAAAGAATTTCATTTCTACTCCTAGAATATCTATACCTCATATTGGAGCACTGTCTCTTCCTTTCTGGGTTTCACATAAAATTATTGTGTTGCTTTGCTTGACAGATATATTATATGAAGTAATGTCTTGCTGCAGATAGAAAGCCCAGTGGTTTACTTCATTTCTTCATAATTAATATAGTTGAAATGCTAGAAGAACTGAGATACCTATTATAAGTTTCAATACCTTCATATCCTCTTATCTTTATAGAATTATGTAATTAAGAGTTGGAAGTAACCTTGATGGTCTTCTGATTCAACCGTATGCATGTGGCAGGAATCTTCATACTATCATAGAAAAAAGATCCACCACACAGGATTTTTTGCTTGAAAACCTCTATGCTGATCCAGGGTCAGGAATTTCCTCCTAATTTCAAATTTGGGTTGTCCTGTATTAAACTTCCAATCATTAGATCTCATCTTACCATCATGAATTATGGAGAATGAATCCACATCCTCTACTTTGGGGTAGCCTGCATTAGAAGACTGGTCTCTTATTTTTCCTTAACCTTTTATATTATTTAGGCTAAATACACCCAGTTTCTTTAACCCATTGTTCATATAATTTAGCCTTCAGATTCCTCACTGTTTTTATCACTATGCTCCACATTCTTTGTAACTCCTAAGTATCCCTCTTGTACAGAACCACTCAAAATAAGATACAGTATTCCAGATCTGATCTGACCAATGCAGCATACTATAGAATTAGCATTTTCCCTGATCTTGATAAAATATTTCTGCTGATGCAGACAAATATTGCATTAGTTCTTTAAGAAGCAAAAACGGATCTTTCCTTGTCACCCCACTGTCTCTTGACAGTTCCATAGCATAAAATAAACTTTATTTATAGTCAAAGATCAGCTATCTTCCTGGCTGTCCACACATCTCAGTCTGAATAAATCAGGGATGGAGGGGAAAAATTCCTACTTTCTGCAGGACTGAATGGAAGTGAGGGAATAAGGAAGATTGCTATGGAAAGGGTTTACCATGTAAAAGAGAGTATTAATTCACATAAGAGCTGTGCAAAGCTTCAAAGGGTGCTTCACTTCAACAGTGTCTTTGAAGCTAGCAGACATTTCTCTAAACATCACTTTGAATGGGAGAGTAGAGAATAGCCTCTTAACTTTTTATTAACTTTACAAGGGGACAGAGATGTGTGTTTGCGTGCATGTGTGTGTGAGATTTTTTTTATCTCTGTCTCTTTCAAGTTCAACTCTGCATGGCACTCAGCTGGCTGCGCAAAATATCCCTTTGAGAGAGGTCAAAAGCTCTTCTTTCCATTTTCAAGCCAGCAACATATTAAAATGAACCCCAGTCAGCATGTATAGAATGTATGGAATTCCAGTTTAAACCATCAGGAAGAAATCAGGTTGCTATATTTGAATTACCCACTCTGAGATACAATATGTATATGGATATGCACATGCTCTCACAAGCTTCAATTTCTTGGTTAGCTCTGATTTTTATGAATTTATTTAGAATGGAATGGAATAGAATAGAATAGCTTTATCTGGCCAAGTGTGATTAGACACACAAGGAATTTGTCTGCAGAATCTCTCCGTGTATTTAGAGGCTTTAACTCTAGAATACATTTATTTTTCATCACTCCTTTTAAAAAGAGCAAGGAAAATTCCATAACTATCAGAATGGTGGGAACTTAAGGAGAAAAATATCTGTTTAGCAAGGGAGTGGGCATATGAAGTTGTTGTGGCCCGCCAGTGGTTGATGGAGCTGGAAGCAGAGTTGGACAGTGAGGAGGTTGGGGAAGAACATGGGCCAGTCCTGGAAGCTGAGGAAGACTTGGACGAGGGCTCTGCGTCAGAGGCAGAGATGGGGCCAGGGCAGGCTGGCAGTCATCAGCTGTCTTCTGGCTCAGATGGCAGTGAGGTGGGGGAGCTTCTGGAACTGGTTCCCAGCCTGCACATGCGCAGAGCTGCCAAAAGGAAAGAACAATTAAGAACTCAAGATCGACATGGGAGAAAGGCCACGGGGGACGATGAATGGCCTCTCCCATAAGGATTAAAAGAGGAGCAACTTCCCTACTTCTTATGGAAGTAACAATGTCATATATGTAGGGTTGCTCAATGTCAATGCATGAAACAAGATTTCAAGACATACTATGAAATAATGACTAACAAAGGATCATCCCGTAATAGCCACAACTGAATGAGGATTAAAAAATAATTATTATTTTCCCCCGATTCCAATAATACACCCATTGCACCATCTTTCCTCTTAACCCACATCTTTCTCTATTGCAGATGAATGGACAAAACGAGTTTGCTTTGTTTTAGTGTTAGATTTCCAGTGTAATAAAGCTACCAAAATCTTTAGAGGGGCAACATAAAACTTGGAGTTATTTATGAGGATCTTCCTGACACAAGATCAGAAAGGTATCTTCTGGATTTTAAATCAGGTTCAGAATTATTTAGATCCAGCTGCTCTGTGAATTCTGAATCTTCAGATTCAACCTCATTCTCCAATATTTCCCTGTGTCAGCTCTTTAAGGTACATATAGTCCTTGATTTATGACCACTCATTTAATAACTTTTTAAAGTTAGGACAATGCTGAAAGAAAGTGACTTACCATTGTCCCAAAGGTACTTTTTCAAGAGCCCCCTGGACTTTCTGGTTTTTCTTTGAAGACATTTCGCTTCTCATCCAAAAAGCTTTTCCAGCTCTTGAAAAAGCAGCTTTGGAACAACTATGACCTGGATGATCGAGAATGTCCACAGACATTTGACTTATCATTGGACTTTGCACTTATGACCATTGTAGTAACTCTGTGGTCATGTAATAAAAATTTGGGTGCTTGGTAACCAGCATGCATTTACAACAGTTTCAGTGTCCATGTGATCATCATTTACCATTTATGAGCATCTTAAAGAAAATATCAATGAGAGAACCTAAATCCATTTAACAACTATGACAAAAATGCCATAAAATTGAATATAACTCACTTAATGGACTGCATTGCTTAGCAATAGAAATTCTAGGCTGTCAGGAAACAGTCACCACAATTTTAGGAATGGTCCTTTAGGATTTTAGGTTGGTCCTTTACTATAATAATATATTGAAGATTATTTGTCTGCCCCATTTTAGGCCAAAGACAAGCAAGATGGGATTGTTTTAAGCCTCTTTCTCAAGCTATCTATTTTTCCAGGGCTGCACTGCTGTTTTCCATACTTTAATGCCCATCCATTCCTTCACTTAAATTGTTCCTATATCTGTTTACCCAGAGGTGGTATTCAGCAGGTTCTGACCAGTTCTGAGAAACCGGTAGTGGAAATTTTTAGTAGTTCGGATAACCGGCAGCAACCTTCCCCAGGTGTGGGGATGGAATAGAGATTTTACAGTATCCTTCCCCTGCCACGCCCACCAAGCCATGCCCACAGAACCAGTCATAAAAAATTTGAATCCCACCACTGTGTTTACCCCTAGAGAAGATATAATGCTAAATTCCAGTTCCAGAACAGTGTTACATTAAAAAAATGATTTTCTAGTAGTGTAAGATTCTCAGCTATGCTGATGTTGACCTTAAAAGTTACTGCATAACTATATAGTCAGCATATCTTGCAGAGGAAAATACAGAAATACAGAGAAAGTTTAGTAATGCAATTGGACATAGCAATTGGCTTCTGGAAGTATCTCTTCTCCCCTGTTTAACTGAAAATGCAAAGTATGATTTGCAAATCAGACTGAATTATATGTCTAATCAATCTAATGTGAATAACAAAGTGTATTTACAAAAATATTTCTCAAAAAGTCCCTGGTTATTTGGACTTAGAGACTCTGTCAAGTCCAAATATTGCCTACTAATGAAGCCCATTTTTTTCTTCTCTTAATCAATTTGTTAGCTTTTCAGCTCTCTTGGCTAACATTCAATTGATTTTTCCAACATGAGAACATTTTTGACTTTTTTTTTGTACAAGCTCATCAAATTTAAAGTCCTTGTTCCATGAACATTGATATTTTCCACCCAAGTCTGTCCCACGTACATTTTGAAGACTGGGGTAGCAGCTGCCTCCCTTGGCAACTACCAGAATACAGCAATAAGAAAATCAGTGGAGCCCAAATACAGATGATCCACCTGTACTTCAGATCAAGACTGAAAGTCAGTTTAAATAGGCATAGCGGCTCATTATATGTGCAAATTAATAAGGTACATTAAGTTTGTATAAGGCATACTTCTACTATGTCATATTAAAATTTAGCCTAGCCTAGTCTCAAGCAATCTACCTGGAAGTAGCATCTAGGGGAGATGTTTCCCATCAAGTATTTCCTGATTCTTTGAAAGATAAGTTGAAATATTTTACCTGGCATTTTAAACTCTCTTAATGTTGAAGAGAATCCTTGACATTCCTTGAAAACTGGAATGTTATTTGGATCATTTATCTGAAAAAGAACTGGAAAGCTTCATCAAGGCATCCTATCCTGGACATTAAAGGACTCTCTTCTCTGGCCACACCAACTGCCTCCACTGAACCTTGTAAAAGCATGGGGGTATTATTTAGCCCATCACAAGACTGTTTTAATCCAAGGTGAATATTAGACCTTCCATATTCATAGGGCAAGCTCTACCAGTCTCATTTTCATATTGATAGAATAGGGTCTACCATGTACCTAGTTTGGTAATGAAACTTCTGCAAGAAAACAACCAACTTCAATGAGCACCAAAGACCCCCCACCCCAATATTTCAATTTTGCACTACAAATATTCTCCTTTATTGTCTGACATTCATTTATAATATTTGCAAAGGGAACAACAGTTATCTCAAGATAATCTGTAACCATGCTTGTCTGCAATCTCTGCATCATGCAGTGATGTATTCCAATAAACAATGGAAAAGTAATTTTCTGCCTAACAGGTACAAAATAGACATTTAGTGCTTTATTGACATTCTTCACTAAGTAACAATGGTGCATATGATGTGCAGTCGTATGGATAGGATGAATTACTTGGGGAATAAAAAAATGGTGATGATAGATAGATAGATAGATAGATAGGTATAGAGAGACAGATGATAGAAAAAATAGATTTATTTATTAGATAAATAGACATGTATTTGTTAATTTTAACCATTGTAAAGACTGTGTCTCTGCATTATGTGACCAATACCCAGACAGGATAGACATTAGGTGTATTTATACAACATGCTAAACCAATTTATTCAGTCCAATTTTCTGGGATCACACAATCACCTGTATCTTAAACTAACCATAACACTGGGCTCAAATAACAGGCTAGATTGTAATCTGATTGAATTATTCACTGAACCACAAACTAGAAAAATCAGGCACACGGCCTAACAAAAATGTATGAGCATTTCCAATTTAAGAATGTGTGTTCTAAAATTTAATGAGCTGTAAAGATTAAAAATGGGGATCCACAGCCTTGCCTAGCTCCCAATGCACACCAGGTTCAGGTACAGATCTTCATAAAATAATCAGCAAAGGAATTTAATGATAAATAATACAATCAATGTATTTCCCCCCCTAAAGTTTGAATCTTACTAATAAGTTCTTTTCAACATAAAAAAGCATAGAAATATGCATGGTTTTTTTATACGCACCTCTTGAATCAGCTTTGTATTCAATTTTCTCTAATACATGTTTTATACTGTAAGAATGATAGTTCTGCAAATTCACTGCATGTATTACGCCTATGTGAAATGGCTATCGCCTTGAGAAAGCATTTAAACTCATGGGGGTGATATTTCCTGACAGTAACTGGGGAAACTGAAATTGAAATTTATTTTTCCAGGCAGATAAAATGCTTGACAATATCAAAACAATAAATCACAGGTGAGAGTAAACACCAGCACAATCTAGGGATACACACACACACTTTTATATTTTAAGATCATTCCTAAGGAAATGAAATGAAAATTAGGCTGAGATCAGATAAAAGTCTAGTGCCCAATTCATGCAAGTGGATCTGTATATTGTCTCACAGTAGAGTTTGTGCATTGTGATACAAAATTTGGGACATGGTGTGTAATAAAGTCATGTTATCTGACAGCAATAGGAAAATATGAAATAGTTCCGATTATCTGAAAAACTCATTAGAGTGGGCATTTAATTTATGTATTGTTAGATTTTTATACACCTGTAGTATAAAAATAGATTTTATTCACAGGTAATCAAGGTGATGAATGTACCTAATATTCCTTCATTCTCCTATTTTCCCAACAACAGCAAACCTGCGATTGGACTGAGAGAATATGATTGGTCCAAAATCACCTAGCCAGTTTTCATCCCCGAGGCAGAGCTAGAATTCACCATTTCCTGGAGTAATGGAGAATTCACCATAATGGAGTAATGAAGAAGTTAATTGGATCTATGTTGAAAGCTCCTCATGAATCAGATAATGTTGTGATGTAAGATATTTTTAATCCTTATGGTTTAGTTCCGATGCTTACATTTTGATTCTGATTTAAGCCTTGAGCATTGGTTCTAGCCTCTTGATTTATTTGTAACTTCCATTCAACTGGAATGGCAGTACCAAAATTATTTTAGATGCTCCCCTTTAATTTTTCAGAAGGCACAGAAGGAAAATTTCTTACAGGTTAGGACTGGAAAACAATTATATATTTCATCCCATTGGACAGAAAAAAATATAACCAGATAATATATAGTTCAGTGGAGATTGAATGATTAATGAATCATAAAATTGTCTGTTACTACACCCTTTGGCCACACACACTCATTTTTAGAAAATAAAGTAGCAAATTCCATAACATTAAGAGATGATGGACAAATCAAAGCAAACTCATAAGTGAGGTCATCTCACATCATCTTTTTCTTGGTGGCTGGCAGCAAATCCATCATATTCCAGAATGGTTAAGGTGTTAACAAGTTTCTAATTAGCAATTATTCATCCATATTAATAATATATATTGCTGCTCAGTGCAGCAACCAAAAGAATTACACTGAATGACAGGGTGAGAAAATATGTTCTAATCTATGACAACTAATTAGACACATTTCCTGAAACTTATAAATATTATTATTCTATTTCTTTTTTTTTTAAGTCCAACATACAAAAGCTACAACTGAAAAATCAGTTGCTCTTGTGTAGACTATTACAAGTATTTGTAATTAAATAAGTAATGATCGGGTATATTTTCTATTCTTCCTTTTTTTTGATTCCTTCTTTTAAATTTAATCATGCTGTCAAGAACTGTTATTGTTTAGTGATCTTTGAGATTTTGGAGTTTGTTTTTTGGTTGAAAAATGTGAAAGTGTTGTTTTAAATGAACAAGATAAACAACAATGATTAATAACCCTGGCATTGTTTATTTGAAATTATTGCTAATGTGACAGTCACTAAGGTGGTCTTGATAATACCCTATTAACTAAAGACAAATACTTACATTTGTATTTTTTGCTTTACAATTACCCTCATTATAAAGAAAGCACTTTAATATAGCAAGAATTAATTAGATGAATTTGAAAAAAAATATATGAATGCTTATGGTTCAATGGATTGTGGTTTGAAAAGGATAATTGATCCATGAGAATTAATACAAAAAATGTTTCACAACACAAGGGGAAAAAATCATGCTTCCCCATACCCTGGTGGTGCCATGGTGTTACAAATACATCTTGCTATAAATGAATTGCATTGCTATTATGAGATACCATAGAATGCAGCTCATAATTTTGGAAAGCTATGTGGCTGAAAACAAGAAATTATAAACATAAATGGTGTGATCGTCACAATGAAGCAGTAGTTAATTTAATTCATTGTAATGTAGGCTAGAAGTTCCAAGGATAATACTTTGAAATGTTTGTTTTCAAACTATAAATTATAGTTCACCCACATCCAAGAATCAAATAGCTAAAAGATGCAAAGAGAAAAATGAAGAAATAATGATTTTATGTAATATATATTTTGAAATCCAGATTAAACATGATTAAAAACTGTTGTAAAGAGTTGTACTGTTGTAGCTGGTTACCATCCTTTGTTCAGTCAGCCATCATGCCTGAGTTGATATATAATGCTAAATAGGGTTTCTAAACTATCATTTGGGGATGGAGACCTTGCCCTAAGAGCAAATAAACAAACATTCATTATGCTAAATATGGCATTCCTACTACACCCTCCCAACCCCAATTATAATGCTGGTGTCAATCCAGAAGAATTATTTTCCGCTGCATAATTTTTGTGAAGCTGGAATTCTGAATAACATTTTTTAATTCAAAGCTAAAAACGAAGGTGGTAAATAGCAGTAACCATTTTTGAAAATATTCTTTTTTTAAAAAAAAAAAAGAACTTCACCATGGCACTGGACTTTTTTGTTTTTGTTCTTTGAAGAAATTTTGCTGCTTCAGCTCTGACAGGATAGTGGATGGATTTCCAGAGAAAAAAACGCAGACTACAGGAACCAGGAGCACTTTACTCAGGTGACCCTGAGATCACAGATAAACCTCCATGTGCTTCAACGACCCTCTAAAAGGGTGCAAATGACCAGCTGGCTGCAAGGAATATAAATCCTGTCATTCTCCAGAGATGAAGAAATTTCTTGGATGAGAAGTGAAACATCTTCAAAGAAAAAACCAGCAAGTGCAGTTGTTTCCTGAAAAAGCACCTTTAGGATGATCAAGGAGAGAAGTAACAACCTAAAATTTCCTGACAGTCAGAATAATTAATCAGTGGAAACAGCTTGCCTCCAGAAGTTGTGACTGCTCCAACAATGGAAGTTTTTAAGAAGAGATTGGATAATCATTTGTCTGAAATGGTGCAGTCTTCTGCCTTAGCAGGGGGTTAGATTAGATGACCCCTAGAACTACAGCACTGAATTCTTACCGGTTTTCTAATCCTTCCTATGATTTAGCCAGAAAAGCAACAAACTACTTTTTCTTTTCCCTTGTGGCTGTGAACTCTTTTTTTTTTTTTTTAAAGAAAGGAGGTTTTAAATCAAAGAAAAGAGTCGGGAAAGAAACGGATTCCATTTGATAAATGTGTCCTTTAGTTTCCTTTTGTTTTTTCTGTCTTCAGGATGATGGTGCTTAGGAAATTCTGTGCAATTGGAGAATTGATTGAGACTTTTAGGTGAGCTCAGAGGAACAATTGAAAAGTTGTGGTCAATATTTTAGCTTTAATGGAAAATTCTGTATTCTTAAGGTTATTCTGTTTCCCGTTTAATGAGATTTTTTTAGCCAAAATTAATGCCCTCTGATTCTTTGAGATAAAATATTTTGGCATACACTCATTTTCTGTAGCATGTCAGCAACTGAAACAAAGTCTTTGCATTTAATCAGTCCAATTAATTATAATTGTAAATATCCATTTCCACTGGATAACATTATTGGAAAGTCTTAATATCTTTTGAGTTTTTCACAGGGAAACAATAAATCTTACTTTCAGTTCCTGAGAATACCTACAGAAAATCCCATAATTGCTGATTTAAGTTACATTAAACTTGAATAAACTGTTAATGAGCAAAAAATAAACCTAACTGACTGACTCATTAATCTTATTCCAGATAAGTAAACCTGAGCCTGAGAATTTATACTGTGTTCCATCTTTGTTAGAAATCAGAGAGAAACTTGATGAATAAATGGAATTTAAGACTCTGCTAAAACATTGCTCAGAGGACATTTTTCTTAGTATTTGGCTACATCAAAGTTGATTATTATACCTGCTTCACTAAAACCATGTATAGCAGATAGTAAAATAAAAACCTGATGCAATTGAATACTAATGATAAGGTCACATTTTTGTGCACTTGAATGAATTTTTCTATACTTGGTAGAGAATATTTGGAGAATGACTCATAATTATGCTGGATTTTTTTCAGGTCCATATATATATGGATCTTTGGTTATTCGGGTTTTCTCCCAAAATTGGAAGTGTCTAGGCGACATTTCGATGAAGTCTCATTCATCATCTTCAGGCTTGTGTCTTCGGCTCTGTGCT